>PVMI01057766.1:2895-14013 GCA_008528875.1 Aulacorthum solani | reverse complement strand
TACCCATCACTAAATTACACCAAATAATTAATATTTTATTCCGGTTAATTAAAAACACAACACAATAAAAAAAAAAAAAAACAATGAATAGGTAAAAACTTTTATCAATAAGCTGAAATACAATAATATAAGGATATTATGTAAATTCTAATACTTATTTTCAGAACGGGTTATTACTTATTATAAGTTATAACTAATAAAGATTAATCGAGAATATAGGAGCAAAATTCATCTTACGAAATGAAAATTAATGATACATTATTCAAAATAAGAAATAACTAAAGAGTAACTCATTTTAATTTATTTCGATGGATACAATAGCTTGTATTAGACGACAATATTAGATACTTATTTCCGTATGTTAAATATGATGTGATAATTATTATGAAGTAGGTAGTTTAGTAATTATTATATCTAGATACATTTATTAAATCATATAAATTATATTCTATATTAAAATGCCAATACACCACGCTAAATTGGTTCCGAACAAGTTTGATCGTAAATATATGAATATAAAGACATCTGTGTAAATAAACTAATCACGTAAGTACGTAACAATTTTTCAGGCAAAACACATTTTCGACTAAAAGTTTTTCTCGTCCCTCGCTGAAACTCTTAATTAAACTTATCGAACGAAACTACCTTTCATTCCATTCGTTTCAAACGTAAGTTCATTTCCTTAATATTTCAACAACTATCGAATCGCCTCTAAAGATCTTTTATAGTAAAGTATGTTTAGCAAACATCCATTTGATAATAAACTATGTGTACAGTGCACAAAAAAATGTATATATAAGAAACCAAAAACATACAGTACTTCATAAAAGTAATACAAATCAACTTAACTTTTATTTATTTGATAACAAATTAACAAGCACGCAATAAATTTGAAAATGCTAAGTACCAATAGTATCATTGAATTGCATTTTTAGGATCTTAGTCTTAACTGTCAATTATTTCCCTTGAATAATATACGTCGTTATTTGACAAACTTAAAAATTATATTTCATAGTTTCTTGATTTTTTATGCTGAGGCGAAATTAAAAGCTTTTGACTTAGGTAAATATATAGGCAATGAATGTTTATAATTTTACGAATTGTCATGCGTACTTTAATAATAGTAGGTATCCGTGAATTTGGTAAATTGTTGGTGTTTTTTTTTTATATCTTGATGGAAAATCTATACATTGGTTTTGATAAATTATTCAAACGTTACTAAGAAAGGTAAAATTACCATAGTTTTATAACTCCAATTTTAAATTTAAAGGAAATGAATTTAAATAAGTGTAATGTTTTTCAAGGTTGTTAAAATAATCAATTTATAATAAAAATTGTTTCCTAATCAAAAATCGTTGATAGAAAATAGCAATACTACTTTGTTATTCAGTTATGTTGTAAGAAGTCCAAGCCCAAATTACTTGATAACTCCGTGGTGAACATTAGGACTCAAACTTTTTTTCTTGTTACGTATTTTATTTAACAATAAATATTTATTATAACCACAGAAAAATGCTGCAAAGTTTATTGCTGTAAGACAAGGCGTTTTAAGGTTAGACCCATTATTTCATAAGTCATTTTAATACCTATAATCTATATGCTTTAGCTGAGTGAGTTTTTTATAATCTTATAATTAATTCTGTTTTATATTTTGTAATACATAAATATATATTTATTAAAATTAAGTAATATGCAAGTACACATTTTCGCAGACAAAAATTAATTTGGTGATATTATTTAGCACTAAGAATATTATTAAAAAGAAAATGAGGTAGTATTTTATTCGCAACATTTTAAATACTGCAGAATTTCCTCATTATAATAATAATAATACGTAAATCGATTGAAAAGTGTACAAACATTTTTTGAATATATTGTTTTAACAAATAATAAGTTATACGAGTACTA
Source organism: Aulacorthum solani (assembly GCA_008528875.1). Taxonomy (NCBI): domain Eukaryota; kingdom Metazoa; phylum Arthropoda; class Insecta; order Hemiptera; family Aphididae; genus Aulacorthum; species Aulacorthum solani. The sequence goes on along the minus strand of PVMI01057766.1, from coordinate 12,105 downwards.
ATAATAATATTATATGTGCATTTTCCAATAATTTAAATATAAAACATTATTATAGTTACTTATATAAATAGTTGCTACACTTTCTAATATTATTTTGCTGTAATAAATTGGTTTATATTGTGGGTTAATAACATAGGTACATTTATGAAGTCTTATATTATCTAGAAATTATTTATTTTTATGAATAAGAATACAATATATTTTTATAAATAGTACGTTGTTTTTCACATAATTTTTTATGTTCTGTATATCGTACATTATTATTTTATATGGTTATATTTAAATGCTATTGCGCTAAGATAATATGCGATCGTTGTGCATGATGCAATTGCGGTATTACTACCTACATATGATAAATTTAATTACTTTATTCTGATGCCCAAAAAAACTCCGCTTCAATAATCTACTAATCGTATTATAAAAATGAAAAAGTCCTGAATGTGGGATGAAAATGTGTTGTGTCACGCTAGTCTGTTGGCTGTTATACTGTAATAAAACGTTTCGTAATAGCAACATAATAATATAATCGTATGATAATTATTTTTACTGTATATATGCAACATATACATACATTGTTTTTCAGCATGTATCGTTATACTTATGCTTCGACTGTCAAAAAAATAAAATAATATATTCTTTAAAAAATATTTTATTATTTTGTATACAATTATTAATTAATTTATAAAATTAATAATTTTCTGGTGTTTACAATTTCAATGGTATCTATATTCTACAAGATGTACACGCATGCTTATAAAGTCGTCATATTTCGATCAATACAAATAGGTATACATTGTTAAAATACAATTTAATTTGCATAATGTATAATCTTCTAGTTTATGTACAAAAAGTAACGTTTTTCTGAGACTACAGACATACTTTTTAATAAAACTGTTTTTGGGACACAAATTGTTTATTATTAAAATCAAATTACTATTTTTGCATAAGAAATAAAAATTTAGTAATTAATTTATTCCTAAATACTTAAAATTACATACAGTCATTATATTGACTCATAATAATAATAATAATATGATATTTATTATTCACCTTGCTATACATACTCGCTTATATTATCATGTCAGATGTACTTTAAATAGCCTATTAATGACTTCGTGACATAGTATATATTTTTTAATGCAAATAAAATAAAAAAATATTTATAATTAATTTGAAGTTCCTCTGATTTTAGAATTCCTCATTCTGTGAATCAAGCTTTTTATAATTATACACATAATCATATTCATTTATAGTTTGATATATTTATGAAGAGTTTGTGCAATAAAAAATAAAAAATAAAAACATTTTATTCTATAATAATATGAAAAAAAATATATTTTTAATATCATCATAATATTATTAACGGGAAAGCGGGTCCAGCAATGGTGGTATATTACGAACTAGGATAAGAAAAAATCCTGTCAAAACGTGCTCTGGAGTTTTATAAGCCTACCTAAGTCAGTTGTTATGGAATCAAGCTTTTTTATAGAGAACAAAATAATATATTTTTCAATTACGATATTTCAAAAATAAATGAATACTAATAAAGTTCTTCGGTAACTGGCAATCGTCGGAGTACCAACTTCAAGTACCTTATCGACTCTGGTACCACAATTGGCCATTTGATTTATATTTTAACGAGTGTATATGACATATGCATTTGAATAATTTATCAGTTTTCTGAATAATATTTGCCTAATGTGTGGTGTTAAATATTAAATTTCAGAAAATCAGAACTCTATTTCACACTGCTAGTATTTGGATCATTGCAAATATCTTAGTTAATATTAGTATTATAATAATATTCGTACACGGTTTTAAATATATTTAATGATAATAACATTATGTAAAATTGATTTTGCTAAAAATGGTATTCAGTCTAAATGTTATAAAACTTTCCTATTTTTGTACTCATTTGAATATTTAAATAAATAATTCGAGAAATCTTTAAGTGTATTGGGCCATTATTTAATGAATTACGATGAAATTAAAAAAATCGATTTTTTCATACAAAAAGAGACATTTTATAAATTTTACCATTTGTATGCTATTTTGTTAGTACTTTTTTCTTTACGCTTAGGAAAACTAATAATATCTCTTTAAAGTACCGAATCGATACAATTTTCAATCGAAAGATAGGTTCTTATGAAACTTTGGAGTACTCCTTTATTAGAAAAAATGATCGCAGCAAAATAACTAAAAATCAAAGCCCAATTCATTGTAAAACCAATACAGGAGAGGGCTACTAAACAGGTAATCCGGATATCAGTTGGGGTCACACTTCCTTTGCCAACCGGAAACTTTACATTATACGTTCTACCAAACTGAATAACATGAAAATCCTTTTTATCGAATAGTAGGTATAGTTATAATCAAACAAATTATATTATCTTGCGGTCGTTATTAAAATTGTAAATAAATAATACTAGTTTGTAAAATATTTTTGAAAGTTGGTTAAACTAACGATACTATAGCCATTACTATATTTAATACAAATTCAGTTTCATGAGATGTTGAATTTTAAAAGCAATACTTATATAATCAATATAATAACAGCTTATCTTTGATCTACTATGGCTGTGAAAAAAAAATATATGTACATCACACAGAAACTTGCACTTTTGGCTATGAGTAAAACGATTTATTTGTTTGAACAGTTAACAAAATACTGTGGACTCGCGGTAGAATAAATAATAATATATAGTCTAGACTTTATAGTACATACCCAGATCCCAATTAATTATTAAGTTGTATATGAACCTGTGCTATTTACTTACTAAGTCATTAGATATTATTTTACCTTAATGCATCTAGGAAAATGATTTTTTACACCAAATCCACAGATGCCACTATTACCTATGTATTGTGTAGGCGTCTTGTTCGTCATAGACCCAAACTTCAAATATCTGAAAATCGGATGAATGATATTATGCAAATCGTTTAGGCTATTGGGTTATTCAATTATACACAAATAGTTATTTAATATTTTTTTTAAAATAATTTTTTCATTTTGGATCATATGTTTATGGTAGACTATCTTAAATTAAACGTTTTATAATTTATAGGTACAAGTATACAACTAATACAGTTGAAAATAATTGTTTGTTCTAAATTCTAACCATAAGTATTTAAGTATTTCAATTCAATTTATGTATCTTTGATTATACTTATTATTTACAAGTGTTAAATAGACTCCATATACAAACTCATAGCAAAGCAAATTGAAAGTTTTGAATAGGTAATTAATTTAACTCCGTAGGGTGTTTAATTTTATAGTGAATTTATCTATCACCAAATTTAAAAGTAAAAATATCATCTAGTGAAGGACATAAGTTTTTTTTCTATTTTTATTTTACAGCGATTTATGAGAATTTTAAAATGTACCAACAATTTACAATTTTAAAATGCTCATAACTAGTTTTAAATTTAAAATATAAGAAACGTAGGTTATCCACTAGATAATTTTCATACTTTTAAATTTTGTAATAAGTTAATTCATTCTAAAATTAAACATATCTAACAGAGTTAAATTAACTATTCAGATAGAACACTTTATTTCTATTTTATATACAATAACATACGTAAGTATGTAATGAATGAACAATTTAATTTAATTTTTCTTATTTAACTATTTCTTAAAATTGTTTGCATTTTTGTTGTCCTTACAAGCCCGAAGTCCTATATAATTTTCCATGGTTGGTGACAACTATCATCAGCTGCACACAATGCTCAAATTGAAAACAATACAATAAATAGACGTATACATTTATAGGAATCTATCGTCCAATTGTACACAGTTGGGAATATTAGTTAAGGTGGGTGGTATTGGTACGTTACATGATTATATAAAAAAAAATAAATGCATTTCTGTGTTTGTATCCCATTGAACCCTTTTAAATAAAATACTGCAGGATACCTATATCGGAACAAATCTAAAACAAATACTTCACGAACAATAAAAGACACAATATCAGAAATGGTCTGTTTGCTAAACTTGACATTTTTTATTACGGTTTGAATCTATACAATTACCTGTAAATTTATAGACAGATATAAAGGTGTTATTAAAAAGAAAAAATATATTTATCTTGTAGAAAATAATTAATTTGTGAACTATTAGGTCACGGTATGAGTTACATAAAAAGATTAGTTTGCATCTCACCACCCGAAAAATCTTCATTCACATCGGCCCTCCTCGTGTGCGTGGCAATATTAATTGTATCTAAGTTAAATTTATTACCATTATACCCGACAAACTCTGTGCACGAAATAAATTGCCAATTGGAATGTAATTTGAACATCAAAAACAGTAATATTATCTACCTATTTTGTAAATTAATAGTTCCATTAAATAGTATATATTAATGATGTTTTTTAAAACAATGGAGTACCTTATTCTTGGATAATATTTAACTAATATTCATGTACATGAAAAAAATACATATGTTCAACCAAATTATTCATGTAATTATACTGAATATTGGTTTGAGCAATGATCGGCCTTTGTATGGTATTTTGTTGAATCACTGTGACGTGGAAGAGTGTGACAAGAGGTCGCAGAACTGAATCGAAAAAATCGACCGACCCGATGTGTGTGACATATGTGCCAATTGTGTGTCTGTAGGTGTGGGATATGCAGCTATATATAGGTATACTTACGGCGATGTATAGTGACCGCTAAAGTGAAACTTATGGTGTGCGGCGTGCAACAGAGCAGAAGAAATAGAGTGGGGATGACTTAAAAATAATTTCGAAAAAAAAAGAGACGAAGAGCGAACGAGTTTAGCGGTTTCGGTGGTACTGCAGAGGGGTTGCGGTTTGGTAATGTTGGTGGTGGTGTTGGCGTGGGCGAGGGTTGGTTTGATGGATGAATATGACTCTCTTTTGCAGCCACTCCCCGCGGCTGGCGTCGTCGCCTTTCACGCAGGAGACGGACGCACGTGGGACGCGCGCGCTCCAAAAAGGACTAAATGCGATTGATGAACGACGACTTTTTGGCGAACAGTTTGAATGCGACGGGATTCTGTCTATGGCCACTGCATCCGAAGTACCTACTCCCGATTTTAATGATTATATACGGCAAAGAACGAGAAAAACGGAGGAGAAATAAGAAAAGAAAACCGCCTAACCGTTGTCAGCCATTATACATTTTTCAGTGACATCGTGGATCACTACTCAGCCGAAGTTTCCTCCAAAACGACAATATCGTAAACTGTGCCAACAAATGAAAATCAATTTAAAAAAAAATACCTATGTAAATGCATTTCACATAATCATATCATAGTATAACATTCTGATAAATTTTATTTTTATAATGTATGTTATAACTTATAAGTTCCCCAATTAAAAGTGTAATTACATTCTTTCATTTAAGAATACGAAAAAATTCGTGTCGTTAAACTTAGACGATTGTTAACAAAACTTAAAAAAAATAGTAATCTATTAAAAAACTTTTTCTTTATACTTGAATACTAATTTTTAGAGAACTTTATTCAATAAGTTTACTCAAATTTAAGTTGGGAAAATATTGATATGAAATCAGCAGTTTAAATTTAAACATGATTTTGGGTTTGATAACTTATTTTTCTATCCAAATGATTGGATTAATAGAAGTGTATTTAATTAAAAAATATATATCACGTTATCTTATCATATTATTATTGTATTTTATATTAATTTATCTTGCCCAAAACCTCTGTGCTCAAATTAAACTGTCGAGTTAAATATTAAAAAAAATAATTTTATTGAGTCTTGTTTAACTAAATATTAATATTATTGATATACAAACTCAGTTTAATTACGGATAAATAATATTTTTTTTTAAGATTTACATGTACAATTTTTTTTTTTTTTAGAAAGCAATTTTGTGACTAAACGTCTTTTCATAATCTGTATTGTTAACACGTAATATATTTAAATATAAGTTATGTTAAAGTGCATTAAACTATTAAGTTTTCTCATGAAATATGATTTACTTATTTACACATTTAAATTTGGAACGGAATATTTGATAAAAAGTTTTGACATCAACGATGCACAAGTGCACGACACACTATATAAATCGAGACTCATACACCACACCCGTTTATACGGTTAGTAAAATATTTTTGCATCACTGTTATTTTATTTTCGTTTTGTTATCCACAAACATGTTTCTATAATAAGTTTCTTTATATTTGTTTTTAGAAGTTTGTAAATCCTGCAGTAACGCAAATGGTCATTTTGGATAAACGTTATGTGATATAACCACTTTTTACTGTTCAAGTTTGAAACTTTATGCATTTGACTATCTATAAAAACGATAAGGACGATTAAGTGATTATTCATCCTAGCATGAAATTTGTTGTCTTGAATTTTTGAATTGTAATAACAATAATATCTTGATTTGAATAGCAATCCTTTTTTAAATTAGTATACTTTGTATAAAAATTAAAAATTGAAAATTGCTGATTAATTTTTTAGAATTTAGTTTTTACTGTAAATTATTTTAGTTCAAAGTTATTAAATGTTTTAAATAATATTTTTAACTATAGTATTCATCGTTGAACGTTTAGTCGTTGTTCTAATATGAATGAATTGTGTTGTATATTATTATGTATTATATTTGATTTTTTTTCAAATAAAAATAATTATAAGTACCAATAGTCTTAAAATGTATTACAAAACAAAACAAATATTGTGAATGTTTGGTGAATAAACCTATATAGGTGGTACTTATATAGGAATAATTTTCAATAGAAGAGAAAAATAAACAAAAATAATTCTAACCAAAAAGCTCAACATTTATTTATGCCCTTTAATTTAATCATTAATCCAACATTAACTCATTACACATGTATCGAATCTTACGATCCTTTTTATAAAGGTATTAAATGGCTTTGTGTATTTATATTACGAAAGCTTAATGTGATAGTTTTGCTTAGGATATCGTATAGGTATTCTTACCTTGTTTCTTTATTAATCCTATTGACAGTTTGAGCATTACGTGGTCTTAAGTAATAGCTATCGAAAACGATTTTAGTTTGTGGTTGTGATATATCTACTTACTCAATGTTTAAATATCTTTGAGTATCGACAGTATATTTTACTACTATAACTTTCCCATGGAATAGGTAAATAATATACATAAAATGACATACATAATATTTTTTATTATTGGCTATTAGGTTGATTGTATTGTCTTATACTAATATAGTAATTAAAAAAAAAGTTGATTAAGGGAAATCAATGGAAACTTTTCAATACTTAATTTTTTTCAATTCGATAGAATAATATAACTACGGGATGATATTTATTCATCAATAATTTACCATTAGTACCAGGGACAAGATAGTTCCTATTGAGTATAGTCGAGACTCGAATGTGTAGAACATTTATAAGTTCATTAATATCCATTAAAATAATAATATTAATAAGGCTATAGAAGTTACAAACAGTTTGAAAATTATGAAAATTTAAGTTATCATGTCCATTGTCTGGTTTATTATTAACTATCATATACAAATCAGAGTAATGTATAAACAAAATACATCATTAATTATATTGGATGGCAGTAGACAATCAAAATGCTTCTAGTATATAGCATATATTATAATAAAAAATTATCAGTGCTGGTTCACCTAAAGTTGGCTTAAGTTAAGGCTTTGGTTAGTAGATAATAAGTCAATCATATAATTTACAATAAAAATAATGAAAATAAATTCATGTTAGTTGATAACACTTTAACAACATTTGACTAGGACAACAAAAAAACAAACGATTCTAATATTAATTGAAGACAGTATACTATATGTTTATTATTAAATAAATATAATATTGAAGTGCTTCAATGTTACAGAAAATAGTAAATAGTTTATTTAATTATGACTAATGATCTAAATATTATAATTTTTTAGATGAACTTATACTATTAGAATCAAATGTACAAATTTAATGTGTTGATTTTACAGAGTTTCTCCATTATGCACCAGAGGTTTTGATGAGACTTTAATTATATTGTGTGCTTTTGACTGCTTGTATATTATTAAATTTGTAAAGACATTATTTAAAAATTATATGATTATAATATTAATATTAAATTATATTTAAGTATTTTTAACACAATTTAGAAAAACTTCGCAAATGAAAAGTTTATTGCATCGTTGATAATGTTTATTTTTCAATTCTTAAACATTTGCAATAGTAAATTTTTGAAACATATTTTCTGGAAACTTTATTTGGTTGCCTATTTTGCTAATGTGAATTGTGTTTAAGAATTATACTACTGTGTAAAATACATTACTAAAGAACTTTTACACTCTATATATAACTGTAGAAAAAAATATCTTATAAGTGTTGTCATTTACACTACGCTATAATTCATGAACTAAGGAATAGCTTTCAAAAAGTTTGAACCAAGTAACCACAAGACCACGAAGCGGCTGTTATTTAAAAACATTAGAAAATTTAGATTTTAAAGTTGTATTCGTTTACTTTAAATTGATTATAAATAATACAATTATATCACAACTAAATTATAACATAAATATTATAATTATCATTAATTTGTGCTTAAGATGTGAGATCGTTTTACAAAAATAAATTTAAAATATTAACCTCAACTTTTCGCAATAAATCTCTATAATGAGATTCAAATATATGTTATATGTTTATATTACACATATGTATTATGTATGTCGGGATGGTAGGTTGCAGTGTATACATAATAGAAACAATAACGATACTGTAAAACTTACTGTTTGTATTTAAATAATGTTTGCTAAATTAAAACTATAATACTAAATTCCCTCACTTTTTTAACATTGGATAGTCAATGAAAATATATACTTATGATAAATTTATTCATCATAAAAATAATTTTGCTGTGAGTCAATTACCCTTATCTTGGAGAAGATTAAAAATAATGTATAAAACATCAAGTTAAAATGGTGAAAACTAAAAATCATCAGTGAACGTATTTTACCGTTTAAAAACATAGTATATAAATGTATAATATAGTATAATATAATATTATTATTATGTAAAGGTTGAAAATGAAATATTATTATTAGTTCAACTACTTTATCACTTTTGCTATAGGAAATATTCTTAGGATATATTCTGTGCTTGGTTGAATGACTGAATAAATGTTAAATTGAAATAAATCCTTGTCATTTGTTTGGTTTTATAAAGACACTGCCTACTATTATGGTAATTATGAGTTGTCATATA
>PVMI01057753.1:0-10206 GCA_008528875.1 Aulacorthum solani | reverse complement strand
GACTACCGACTGGTGAGTTTGAGTCATAAATTATAGACTACAAGGTAATAGGGTATGACCAAAGAATAAATGAAATTATTTATTTATTCTGTGGTATTACTCTATGGTTTGAGTCTCTAAGACAGTGTCTAAGATTTCGTAACTTTGACGTTTGAGACTTTGAGTGCTTGACTCGTTTGAGTCATAGACATAGATAAGAATAGTCTGTGATAGCAGCCTTGCCAATAGTTAGGTTGACGCCTTGTGCGGCTGTTTATTGTTATTGATCCTTCACCCCCACCGCATTCATCGAGAGATCAAGTCCGTCACCGTTTCCACCATGACAAATAACCTCAACCAGGTGGAACAGAACTCAGCAGAAGGCGATGTCATTCCATGAAAAGATTTAATCAAAATGGACGTCTCCCCAGTATCCCGTTTGTTTTGATTCTCGCGTACTGTGAATTTTTATTAGTTTTTTAGTTTTAGCCATTCGAGTATACAATTTAATATAAATTGGTCCTGCTGACGGGTCAACGATTTACAAATACTGTACAGACGACAAATGGCTACGACTACATTGCCGTCCGGCGAGCCCGCGCCCGAAGATACATCGCTGTATCCGATCGCTGTGCTCATAGATGAATTGAAGAATGAAGACGTACAGGTATAGTATTTTACACTTGTAAAAATCTAAATTGCAAAATGCAACATAGGGAATTCTTGAATTGGTAAACAAATTAGAAAGGGAATGCTGTAGTGCTAGAAAAGTGCGTTTCTGAGTATAGGGGTACGCAGATTAAATTTAAAAAAAGGAGAGGTATGTAGTTCCCTCACCCCTCCCTTAATTGAATTCTAGATAGGTAGTGTCAACACCTCTTGTTTTACTTTGCATCCACTGGTCATCTATTGACTGCTCTTGCATTTGTTGGACCCAATTTCCTGTAAAAAAAAAAAATATATTCGTTATTGGTATTATATCCATGGCCATAATATCTCCAATATTTCAATTTGTTTGAAGTTCTATCTCAGATATTCAGTTAAATTGATTTGGTTTTGAAGAGTGTAAAAATATATTATCCATGCCGCTTTAGGTTAAATTTTAGTTCTCAAGAAAAGTAAATTTGTTACCTGTCACTCATTGTATTATATTTGTTAGAGGCTATATAAAGAGGGAACAATAATTATTTTATTACTTGTTGGTATAATATTTTTAATATTCATGTTAGTTGTTTAAGAAATGTATTAGTGAATGTGTTCTAAGCTCATTAATTATTTCATTGTAAAATTGTTCATTATACCTACAGTAAATGGATGTTGTGCGTACATATATTGAATCTATTCAAATTTCTTACAAAACAATATTTTCTATATATACAAGTTACTTTAAAAAAATACATTTTTTAGTTTTGTTTTTAATTTTTAACCACACAGTAAAATTAATTTTATAACCATCTTATTATGATAACTTCTATATGTTTATACATCTAAGATAATTAGATTTTGAATAATAGACAAACCAATTTCTTACATTTCATTTCAGATAATGCTATGAAATATATCATCTTAACCTTCTTATGGCTTTTAATATTTTAATTAGGAAAAGTTATAATGTATTATAATATATTTTTTATTTAATGTGATTGAATTTCCTACAGTAATACACTTTAGCATGTACTATTTTACTTGTACAATTATAACATATTTACATGTATCACATAGAAAAAACAAATAATTTTATTTTTTCCTTTTGAACTTATTAAAAACTATTCTGATTGACTTGTAAGCAAGTTTGTTGTTTAAAATTGCATTTTATTTGTTGATATGAATATAATACATTATAAAATCAATAGTATGATAAATGATAATTATTATTCAATTGAATAAAACATGTACATAATTAAATATATTTTTATATATGTAACTCTTTTAATGCAAATCAGTCAACAACTTTAAGTTAGCTGAGAATTATTTTAATATTCATGTTTGCATTATATTTTTGAATGATACTAATTTAATAAATTATAAGTATTTGGGTCATTAAATATTAATACAATTTACCTTTTCAATAATGATAAAAATATATGAATAAAGTTACTAAATCTTCTAATACCTATATCTGAAGAAAAATATATATATATTGACTGATTCACGATTAAAGATTTATTTTATTTTATAATTATATTAGGAGTATTGTGAATTAATTTATTTTCTTATTTAACAGTTACGTTTGAATTCTATCAAGAAATTGTCTACAATTGCTTTGGCACTTGGTGTTGAGCGCACTCGAGTAGAGCTTATTCCATTTTTAACTGAAACTATTTATGATGAAGATGAAGTATTGTTAGCATTGGCTGAGCAATTGGGAAATTTTACCAATTATGTCGGAGGACCGGACTTTGCTTATACACTATTGGTAATAACAACATCTTTTTGTTAAAGGTTAAATGTGTTTTTTAATTAACTATGACATGTATTCTATAGCCTCCCCTGGAATCATTGGCCACAGTTGAAGAAACAGTTGTTAGAGATAAGGCAGTTGAGTCACTACGTCAAATAGCAGTGTTGCACTCTCCGACTGATCTTGAAAATCACTTTGTTAGTCTTGTTATTCGTCTGGCATCTGGTGACTGGTTTACATCACGTACATCTGCTTGTGGTTTATTTTCAGTTTGTTATTCCCGTGTCAATCCAATGATCAAATGTAAGTTTATTACCTATGTTAATAGAATGTATGTTTTTCTATTGACATGTATACCAATTTTAAAAAGTGAAACTTTTTCAGTTTTATATCTTGTTAATAATTTTTTTCTTTATAGCTGAACTACGCAACTTCTTCCGTAATTTGTGTCAGGACGATACTCCTATGGTACGACGAGCTGCTGCAGGAAAATTGGGTGAATTTGCAAAAGTTGTTGAATTGGATTCCTTAAAAAATGATCTTATACCTATGTTTTCATCACTTGCTCAAGATGAACAGGTGCTTATTTATTCAACTTTTATGGAATCTATGTATTACATTTTTTAAAAATATTTTAATTATTCAGGATTCTGTTCGTCTTCTGGCTATTGAAGCTTGTGTTAGTATAGCCTCATTGCTTACACATGAAGATGTGAATGATTTAGTGATGCCAACTTTGCGCTTATGTACTTCCGATAGTTCTTGGAGAGTACGATATATGGTGGCTGATAAATTTACTGAGGTATTTGTATAAATGGTCATCATATTGTTAAATCACAGCTACTGGAACTTCATATATATTACTTAAACATTTAAATATTTCCTTTTTGTATTAGGCCACAGCTACTTTATTATCTATTATATGTTTACCACAGTCATAGTGTACACACATATAATAAAAGTATAAAACAAATAATATTTTAACTATAAAATCTTAAAATGATTAGTACTTTTATACTTTAAGTGTTGCAATAGCATTAGGTTACTTAAAAATAAATTATAACTATAAATGATTGTCAATCCATGTTATCTATGGTGTTATTTCTCCTGTAGTGCCCTCCAAAGTTATAATATTTAATTTTGTTTTATCAATTTTGCCAAGCATAGAATATTTCTTTACACATTTAAGTGTGTCAATACTCTATCCAAAAATAACAATTTTTTTTTAGATGATTTAAACTCATTGAAAAAAAGAATGTAACACTTGTAATAATAGGTACTCATGATAACCCACAATAAATGTCTAATCAAGTTATTTTTTATATGCTGCAGTTACAAAAGGCTGTTGGACCAGAAATAACTCGTATTGACTTGGTACCGACTTTTCAATCATTGTTACGTGACACTGAGGCTGAAGTGAGAGCGGCAGCTGCCAATAAAGTGTGTGATTTTTGTCGTAATCTTTGTCCTCCTGTTGCTTCTGGTGCTTTATTAAATGATCCAAATGCGGCACAAACTTCAAATGCAGTTGATTCAATTATCATGACATCAATTTTACCTGTCGTTAAAGGACTAGTTGCAGACACTAATCAACATGTCAAATCAGCTTTAGCATCTGTAATAATGGGATTATCTCCAATTCTTGGAAAACAAAGGTAAATATACTTACATATAATTTAGATTGGCATAATCAATATAATACATTTTTTTAAGAACATCTATTTTTATTTTAGAACCTTAGACCATTTGCTACCACTATTTTTGACTCAGTTAAAAGACGAATGCCCCGAAGTACGTCTTAACATAATATCAAATTTGGATTGTGTTAATGAAGTAATTGGAATTCAACGGGTATTACATTTATTTTTATTTTTAAATTGTTATTGATTTTATATGAAGTTTTTTTTAAATTTAATATTTTAGCTGTCTGAAACACTTTTACCTGCTATTGTTGAACTTGCTGAGGATCCTAAATGGCGGGTTCGTTTAGCAATAATTGAGTACATGCCGTTATTAGCAAGTCAACTGGGAGTACAGTTCTTTGATGATAAACTCAATAGTTTGTGTATGACTTGGCTTACTGATCATGGTAAAAATTATAAAACTTATAATATTATAAATATTAATTAGTAGACAGGGTGTTTATTGTTGATCTTGTGTTAAATAGTTTTAGTACAGAAAAATATAAGTTCATAACCAATAAATGATAAAGACAATTTCTTTAAATAAAGGTATGGTTTCCTTTCTATATTTATTGTGAGAACTGTACTTAAAGAATATAGGTACCATGACAGATAAAATATTAATTCTTCTAAATCAGTAATGAAAGTTTGATGTAGTTATCAAATAGTACTTAAACACATTCACTGCAATTGTAAGGTTCAACAGACACTAGGTTTTCTTGTTGAGTGTCCATCTGCTTGTAGTTAACAGAAGTTATTTCATTATAATATAATATAACAGAGGTGGACAAACAATTGATCATGTATACTTTCAAAGTCAATACTCCTTTGTTAGAAATTTAGAATTTGGTATTGTATAGTTAGTAACTTCCGTCCTCCTATTATATTCCAGTGACTGCTGCTGATAATATTAGTATTAATTTTTATGGCTGCTCAAAGGTAAAATAAATATATTCTTAGTAGATCTTAATCCAAAAAAGTTAACTACTCCTGTATTATGGTTAGTACATTATAGACTAAAATATTCCCTTACTCTTGAAACAGTTAAATTTTTATACCTTCATTTCTTATGTACATTTTAATTAGTTTTGACACTTTTCCAGAGCATTTCTATCATTTCTTGGTACCACTTGAATAAAATACCAATGATTTATTTTCTTATGAAAAGATCAATGTTTGTAAAATAATGAGTATGCCTTGTACAGTTGTACAATTTATTTAAAAAATTCCTGTCTCATTTTTCTAATTTTAATATACTTTTAACAAATCAAAAATCCATGACCCTTGAATTTGTTCATAATTTTGATTATTTGCTTTATCCAAATTGTCTTCATTTAAATTCTAATTCTATGTGAATGACTTTCTGGTTTTGCAATTTTGAATTAATATTCTTTGACATATTTTGTATCAGTCAATCTTGATCTTTTTGTAACAACTCCTCTTGCATTATATCTATTTAAATCTATTTGAAATACCCAATATAACAGTTTCTATACTGCACAATTTAAATAACTTCTTATATATATATATTATATCCTTTAAAGTAAAAAGATGAATATTAGCTCTATATTTTAGTTAAGGAACACAGTTGGCGGTGATCAGTTCTTGTCAGTGGCAGTTGAGGCTCTCTCCTCCCAGTCAACAACTATCTATACACTTGCTATACTCTGGCCCACGAAAGATCAGTATCATCATGTGTATGTAGAATAACTGGCAACAATGGTGCAGAGCCCTATTTCCCCCACTATGTGCCGCAATTGTCGCACAGTGTATATTGTTGAACGTTGCCGACCGTCACCAAAACGCTGTGGGTAGGCTGTTGAGTGGGAGATGCTCGAAATTGGACAAGTTTTGGTCGAATAGCGGTACTGATGTTTTGCGGGCTGGAGCATATTTAGTATTACAACTCAATTTCAAACAACACTGATTGTGTTTCTTAACTTGAATAGAGTATAGTAGGTGTCAAGTGTACTTAGGTCACTATTGCAGTGATCATTATGAATGTGTTAAATTAAAATTAAATGATCCTTCATTGCATAAAATTACAAACCATTCTGAGGGAAGATATCAGCATATAAACATGTCTACAAAATAATTTTTTATATTGACTGATATCACTTTCTGATGTCTGGTTAATATATAAATCGATCAAGACATCATAAATTTGTGCAATGGTGATAAAATTCATACTATTACATTTTCTAATTTGAATATTATTTTAGTTAAATCACCTGAAAAATAATAAAAAATAAATGAAAGCAATAAAAACATGATATATCATCATTGTTTAGAAGTCTTTATGATCATTAATAATTATTATATTGTGACCATGAAAATTAGAATAATGAGACCAAACTCTGCCTACATAAAAACATCCTGTTAGCTAGTGGAAGCTCAAGTAAACAACTACAGTTCACATCTGTTACTACTTAAATCTGTGTAGTATAGGAATTTGTATGATTTTGTTTTATTGGATAATATGCAATCCTTTGAACCAATGTCACATTATAAATTGTATAGGTTTTAATATTACTCTTTCTTACATACACATTGTATACTTTCTCTGAATGTGTAGATAATTAAATTTAGTATTCAGATATGTTATATTATTAAATCCAGTAATTCAAATTGAGTGTTTATAACTAACATCCTCTAAAATCTATATTATGATACAGTAATAACGGATTATTAAATGTAATGTTTTAAACATTAAAATTTACATTATCTGTACATTTATGCATATTGCATATTATGTGTTAATTGCGTAATTTTACAAGTGATAAAACATAATATTATGATGTCACTTGGATATGGCTAAATATTTTACTTAATTGACGAAATCAAAATAATTCCTCCACTTAACTGGTAAAAATAGCAACAATATTATAAAAACGGGTACCGATATATATAGTACCAATATTGGTTATCTGTAATGAGTATATATTTTTATGAATTAACTAGTGAATTAAAATATTGTATTAAATTGTTTTTATATTTAATTTTAGTGTATGCTATACGAGAAGCTGCCACATTAAACTTGAAGAAACTAGTGGAGAAATTTGGCGCTGAATGGGCCCAAACATCTGTTATACCAAAAGTCATAGTTATGGCTAGAGATCCAAATTATTTACACCGAATGACATTCTTATTTTGCATTAATGTAAATAAACTCAATTGTGTACTTAAAAGTATTTTTTTTTAAACGCAAAAATATTTCTATTGATTTTAGGAGCTCGCTGAAGTATGTGGTCCAGAAATAACTGCTAAGACAATGTTACCAACTGTATTATCTATGGCAAGTGATAGTGTGGCTAATGTACGTTTCAATGTAGCCAAAACACTTCAAAAAATTGGGCCAATTGTTGCACAATCGTATGTATTTTTATTCAGACAAATTATAAATTAGTGAAGTATAAAAGTATAGTTCTATGAGAAATATTTTTTGTTTTTAGTGCTGCTGTGAAATCTCAAATAAAACCAGTTTTGGATAAATTAAATACAGATACAGATGTAGATGTCAAATATTTTGCTGCAGAAGCTATGTCAATAATTGCGTGTAACTAATATATATTTTTTTTTTATTGTTTATGTATATCACCCTTATCAGCGCCCAAATTAATTATTATAACATTGTTACAGCTTGTGCATTTTTTCCCTTCCCTCTTGGCATATGATTTTTTTTTTAACAGTAATATAAACATTATTATTATATTATAATTATAATTTTTGTAGATCATTTACTTAAAAGCAAACAATATGATAATTGAATACATTTAAGTGAAATTATCATTATGAGTAGATAATAAAATATTATTAATATATTATAATGTTTTAATTTAAAATTACACTTTACATAATAGTTGTCGTTGAAAACTTATGTTGATTTTACAGTCTCGACAAATTTTAATTTTAACTGCTGTATTTATGAATACTGAATAGAAACCATTATCAACATGAACATTATATTTACAACTACTAATTAATAATTATATGTTATTTTTATTTAAATTGTATTAATTTGGTTGTATAAGTACCTACTTAGTAATGCCAACAACTTATAAAATATCAAACACTTTTCAACTATTGTCAACATTCTCTAGTGAAAAATTAATTGAATACTATGAACTTGCTATAAATATTATTGTTGTAAGTTGAAAAATTTGAAACTACTGAAAATGTGAAACTGATTTCATATAATTAATCTAGATAATACATCGATCTAGTAATATACTCAAATATTTTTTTTTTTTTGTCCATCATTAAAAATTGTTGTAGTTATACCTAAACTAACAATAATACAAGGACCCTGAAAATCGCAACTATATAGGTACATTGAAAACGAGGTTTACCAAAAATGGGAGTCTACCTGTGTTATCAAATACTTACTTAATTGAATCATGGCAGAGATCTATTAGATTAATTATAACAATAATTTGTAAAACCTATTTAATTTTTAGTGTTTGAAACTGAAAATTATAAACCAAATTATTTCATATTAATTTATAACTACATACTTGCAGTATGAATTGCCCTATGATAACAAACATAAAGGTCATTGAGTGAGAATGTGTGTATTATCACCTACTTATATATTATGTTAAGCAATAGATATGAAGAGTTTTTATACATTTGTTTGTTTTAATTATTGCACTTGGTTAAGTGATGATAAAATTTGAATGAATGTTGGAAAAATATCATTAATTGTGAAGTACTGAAATAGCATGCATTTTAACCAAAGGAAGTATACAATTATGAATTAAAAACTGATGAGGCTCACCAATGATGTCTTAAAAATATCTGTGACTATTAATATGATAATAAATAAGTTGCATTTACTTGTATAAGATTACAACAATTATTTAGACTTACAATCTTTAACAGAATTTTGTTGAGTCCTATTTAGTAATAAGTATAAATAAACCATTGGTATCCATACAGGTATTACTCAAAACTTGGTTCTAAAACTTTCCTTATAATCAATCATAGTGTTATCGTTGTGTTATTGATATGGAAATCAATACTTGAGGAGTAGTAATAATTAAAAAAAAAAATTGTTTTCGAAATTTGAAAATAATTTGATTAGAAAACAAAAGATTAAAGAACAAATATTGGCAGTTTCCCATAGAAAAATATCTCCGAAAAATAATCCGTTTAATTCAGATGTTTACATGTCTTAGGGAAAACCAAATTATTTTCAAATTTCAAAAACCTGTTAGTCTGTAACTTAATCAATTTTGGGTTGGGCACCATACTCAATAGATCAAAATAACTTGAAAAAATGATTTACCCGTATAGGGTGATAAAAATAGGGATCGATATTCCATAAACTTAAATTGTATTACGAGTGCTCGAACCAATGGAGTTAAAAATTTGAAAATGTCCCTATATGTGCACTTCTGTACTCCCTAGCTGTCACTGCCAATTTGGCTTAGCCAAATAAGTAAATAGACTGAAATTGAAGGGTTGGGGGGGGGGTGAATCCAACATTTTTTTTTTAAATACCTGGATACTGGTCCAGTATTACTGGAGTACCGGACATTTATTATTTTTACGTTCAAAATTTACAACTTGTACTTTACAGGAGGTCCGGTCTTAAAAATGCATTTAAACGTCAAAAACCTCAAAAAAGTTCGTATTGTTATTATGGTGTACCTATTGGTGGGTATTTGAAATATATTTGTATCTTGGAAATCGTCGTGCCAAGTATTTCATAAAAAGAATGGAATTGCATCGAAATATTAACTCTAATGATCAGTGGCGCCGCCGTACTGGGTTTTATGATCAGCACTGGCCGTGACCTGACCTCTTTTTATTGTGTATTGCCATCGTGTTAATGGCCACCATGGCACCTTGTTTATGCAACCATTTTGTTAGGCCTGGAACACCCCTGCAGTGTGAAATTTTCTATGATATCCACAATGATAACACCCCTAAAAAGCATTGAAAATGCCCTAAAGGTGCTTATCTACTGGATTTGGCTTTGCCATTTTTAAATACGTTGGTATTATAAAATTACAATAATGGATAATAATAATATTGAGAATCGACTAGCTAAATTTAGTATTTTAATTTATAAAAAATAAAACAAATAAAATATAATATTACGTCTATTTTTTGACAAATTACACAATAGGTGGATAGACC
>PVMI01057751.1:0-10172 GCA_008528875.1 Aulacorthum solani | reverse complement strand
GATATCCTCTGATATAAATTATTTTATAGTCGAATAAAAAAAATTGTTAACATCCGTTTATTTTAAACTTATTTACAAATCAATTTATGGTTATAAAATACTAAGGGTTTTGTAAAGATAAAAATATTAAGAATCAATCAAATTTTGGAAAAAAATGATTTCAGTTTGAAATAAGTAACACATTTCACTACATAACAAGTGTATGTAAGATATCCATTATCTCACATTAACATCAAATGTATACTTTTACACTATTTATCATAAGTATTTTTTATTTAACAAGACACTATGATATCTGATTTTATTCTTTAAAACTATTACAATACATATGAATAAATATAAATAAATACCACAAAAAAAATTGGCGTGAATGATTTTATTATAATTATTCATATTAATATACTATATAAATATATATAAAAAATATTTTTAATAGAAGACTTGCAAAAAAGTGATTTGTATTATGTACTGCATTTTTGAAATATTTATTGAAATTAAAAATGAATTTATTTATATGGAAATTGGAAAAGCATACAAGAGATCGATTCAGTTTTATTAAATGATATTTAACTTAAGAAATTGTTCCAGTAACTAATCCTGGTTGGTAAGAATCGTCTTCATGATTTCAGCTGTTACTATTTTTTATCCAGTCCACAAACTCATCTAACATAACAGGCCCTATAAGTAAAAATAGTTAAAGTAAGCAAATTTTACAAAATAATAAATATAAGTGACTTATAATAAAGACCGGGTTTTTACAATGGTGTATAGCTTGTTGAAACACAAGAAAGAATTATTTAATTATACTTAGTTTTATATAATATTCAACTGTTTTAATAAACTCATTGATTATTAAATGATAAATATAATAGAATAAAATCTATTAATTCAAATTAATTAATTACTCGAAAAACAAAATATTTGTTTGTTTTACTAATCAGACATTTACTTTACGTCATTATATGAATTCAATAATTTACAATATACATAGAATATAGTAGTTACAAAGATCTTAAATTGAATAAATTTGTATAGAATCTAATGATATAAAACTACATTTTTAATGCTTGAATTTCATAGGTAAAAATATTTAATAAAACTTACATGCTCCATCTATGTCATAATTTGCCAGATCTGTAGTGATAGATCGTGAAAATTCTAATATATTGCACCATTGGTCTTTATTAATAACTCTATACTTGGATTGATCTATAAATTTAGCAAATAAAGAGTAAAGTTTCCATTGTTTTCCAAGTAATAAATTTAGCATTAATTTTGCAGTTTCTATGTCCATACTTCGTTGATCTTTATCCTTAAAAATGCAAATAAAATTTATGTTTTCATTAACCTTAAAAATAAATCAATTTTAATAATGTAAATAAGAAAAAATAATAATTTTGTTTTTTGGTATCATAATAATCATATAAATTGCACATCTATCAATAGATGAAATAATACCACATATAACTTATTATTATTTTTAATATTCAAAGTAAAACTTACTCTTGCAAAGTCATATGCATATCTATAAATACTTTTGAAAGCTAATGGATCATTAAAATACAACCTCAAAGATTCCAATTTACTTTGAAGTTTTTTAACTGAATCACACCTGTGGTCAAAATATAACTTGTTAGTTATTAATTTCTAAGTATTATATCAATTTTAAATATATGAATTAAAATATTTACTGCAATTCTGTAAGACCCTTTAACCATTCAGCACTTGAAAAATATCCCATTGATTTAGCATTCATTTTCCAAGCCAAAACAAGCATTACTAAATCTTCTGGGTCAACCCCAATATCCATACAAAATTTTTCCATGCCTTCGGGTCCTTAAAATAAATTAAATATATGGATAACATCAAATTTTTAAAATTGCATTCTACTTTTCTTTAACAAATACCTAGTTCACCGGCATCGTTTGTATATTTATGATACCAGGATAGACATTTTTTATGGTTAAAAACCATCATTTCTTCAAGAGGAGTTCTTTGGGCACTGAAAATCAAAAAAACACATTAAAAGGTCAAAAATATACAATTAAGTAGTGTATGATAATAGGTATCAATTTATTTCAACTAACCTAGTATAACGGCGTTTTGGAACCGAAGCATTTTCAGCTGTATTTATTTCTGTTGTACTACGTCGTTTCCTCGCCATCATTTAGACAATTCTTAACTTAATGTTTATATCTAAAAATGTATAGGAATCATTATAAATAAATAAATTATATCTAATCAAAATGTAGGAGATTGGGATTGTAGAAACTTATTATTATATCGACAAGGAGTTAACATCATTATACAATTGAGATAGAGTAATTTATAAACAATGCATAAAGTATCAATACTTGCCATAATATGCAAGTGAATTACATATTTCAAATGTTCACATTACATTGTTGTTGCCTACCATTTAAAATATTTTAATTACGCGTTATTTAATCGTTGTATAGTTTCCGCACGATTGTTTTGACAATATTGTAAATTATCTACCTGATTAATTAATTTAACAATAACATAAAAAATGTTCACCAATACTTACAAGACAAATGTACTGTTATCTATTATAAGTTGTCGTACCGTATTTAAGTAGGATTAAGCTGTTAATATTGTAGGTACGACGATCAGGAACTCGGGGATTTGTTGTTTTATTTTGGAAACGACCGACAATATTCTCGGTTATCATCAAAACATTACAGATTGGATTTGACTAGTTTCATGTTGTATATTATTATATTATTGTATAAAAATAAATGTTATTATCTATAGTAATTATTTTTGATTTATGATTTAAAAAGAAATCTATTATTGTTAGGCTAGTGTATACAACAGTGAAACGTAATAATCTAAGTAGTAGCACTGAATAGATTAAAATATGAAGTAAGGTAAGGATATTTTACTTTTATACTTTGAATGTCGAAATTCAATACATTTTAGAAAAAGGGTACGATAAACCTTGTGATGGTTCTTGACCAACATTATACCACATACCAAGACTAAACACTTTCCGGTTCTGCGATTGCACGCATATGATAACATGATACTATAAATTGGTGTACGTACCAAGGTGGATTGATCAATGATCGGTCACATACCTATTATATACCGTGGTATAAATGTATAATGGTGTAATATAGGTATTATATTTTTTCATAAATTATTTATGATCATTTGCTTTGGTATTTTGAGATTCTGAGTGGACTAGAGGAGCAAATATCGATGTAGGTATTGATTTTCCAATAACGAGTTTCTTTGGATGTGTATACTAACTAAAAGTAGAAAAAATACTTTCCATCTTTAATATCTTTTCTGGTAGGAAGTAGATTTCGTTTTTACAATGGTACTAAAAGCCTTTGGATGATCAAAATTTAAAATTACCAGTACTTTTTTAAAATGATTCAGAAAAACAAACGATATTCAGTTCGAAACGGAGATCGATACTCAAAACTGGTAATCGAAAAGATCGATTTCCTTTTTTTGTTGAAATTTAAAAACCAACAATCGTCGATGGCCTGCAGATTGATGATTGTTTCTTTTTTTCAGTAAAACTTCTTCGATGTCTGGATTTGAGGGTAGTTAATTGATGAAAATTTAATACATTTGGTCTTTTAGAGAGTATAATGTAAGCAAATTACAAAGCTTGAAAATAAAACCACGAAATCAAGAAAAAACATTCATTTTAACCCAAAACGAGTTTTTGATTGAATCATTTGGGTTTTTTTTTTTGGTATAATACAAAAATGAATAAAATACATAGTATTAGTATTTTACTGTTTTCTAGGCATGGAAAAGTTCAAAATATTTATTTTCAACTTATTTATGTATTCTTGTTTGTGGATAAAAATACAAGGTTCCTCATAAGTTGTTCTTATTACCATAGCTATTAATAATTTTCAAAAGGTACGACTTTTTAACTATAGCGTTAGAATTTTGACAAAATTTGTTAAAATCACGAACATTTGGAAATTTTTTTTAAAATAGTACAAAGCTGGATATTCGAATCAAAGAAATAACGACATTAGTTGGACTATAGTGATTGCTTATTTTGCTGTAATCTAAAAATATTCCTATGGACTCGAAACTTTTCGACACGACGTTTATCATTCATTAATCATTATTTATAATTGACAATTAAATACTCAACGTTTTGAAAATGTCCTCACGAATCGTCCGGAAAGCGTTTTGTACATATTCACATAAACGTAAGATATAGAGTTACCTGTCTATGGTCTCGTATAATGCTTTCGTTTCGGCATCGATACTCGGATATTATATTATCAGATATGTTGGTAACTGATAACAATGATAAAACGGTTTAATGACGTCACTGGCCGTGAAACATTTTCCGTGCCACTATCCATTATTTTGTTTGGGATCTCGTAGCGCTAGTGTAGGCAGAATAGCCCGAAATCATAATTTCCACTTTCTATATCTCGTATACCGTATAATATATGCAATGCAACCTAACGTCTGACTGCGAGCCCTTTCCCAGGTGCATGCTGTTTATGAGTGTATTGTATAATTACGTTTCGTTTGATAATACTCATCGACCGAAATGGATTTACGCGGTCTACGACGATTCTTTTAAACCCCGCGAAGATGGTTTTCGTCCACTGAGTTATCGTATTGACTAAGACTATTATTAATAATTGAATCGGTGTAGATCGTTGTGTACATCGTTTGACACAGAAACGAAATCGAAATAAGCGGTTTCGGTATTTTTGTCTGCCCAAAACATGTCTCAAATAAAGGTAAGCCATGATGTTGTTTATTATTAATTTTTAATTTACCATCATTGTTTATTACACTACTCACTTGTAAAAATGTGTGTTAGTACTGCTATCCTTGAATCTACTGAGTTCTCATTACGAATTACCAAACTCACTTACTAGATGATAATAACTTGCTCCCTTTAATGTTGCGTTGTAATTGTATTTATATGATCTAATAAAGTAATAACTAATCTATTTAGAATGTTCAAAATAAGAATCATTTATATTTTTCATACTTGGCTACCAAACAAGTCTTGTAAAACTTTAATATAATATTAAACTATTTAAACTCAAGGTACTTCAATAATTATAAAATTCAATTACCTACTGATTATTTTAGAGTGATAAGACAATAGTGCGGTTTGAAGAAAAATGGCCAGAAATGAGACCTATTGTAATTCAACTTTTACAACAAGAACCAGTAACTCAAAACGAATGGCAAGATTTATTTTATGCAGTTCACCTTGTATGTCTATGGGATGAACAAGGACCAATAAAAATGAAACAATTCCTAAAAACTGACATCATGGAATTCATAAAAAAAGCTCAACAAGTAAAATGTTTTTAAAATTTCTAGATGTAAAATCGTAGTTTGAATTCCTCTTGTGTTTGTTTAAAATTATTCAAGTTAATTATCTATCTACTTTATTTTGATAAAATGAAATTTAATAGCTCAAGGTATTGTATTAAAAATATTATACAACTACTTTTATTTTAGACATTTTAATACTACCTAATGTAAATTTTGTATTTTTTATTATTTAGAGAGTTATGGCCCATCAAGAAGACCAAGCTCTACTTAAAGCTTATATCACTGAGTGGAGAAAATTTTTTACTCAGTGCAACTATCTGCCAACACCTTTTAGACAACTGGAAAATTCTCTAATAGGAAAAACATCAATTGGAGTGAAAAAATGTAATGCTGATAAAGATTCTGTTGTCCGAAAGGTATAATTTATTTCATATAGTATATTGTTCAGAATATTGTATTTTAAACATATTTATTTCTTGATTTGCACATTTAATATGGTACATAATATTTCTTAGTTAATGTATGTTATTAAATTTTTTTGAAAATTTATTATTTTAAATAATTTAAATAACTTAAATAAATAATAAACTCCGCTCCACGAGAGAAGTAACCCGAGTCTCGACTAAATCGCGTTTAAATCCGCTCCTCCCACCTACTTGACATGGCGCTATAGTCTATTCACGTTTAGAAGCAACCCAGTCGGCAGACTTATGCGCATGGGCGTGGTCGCTTAGCTCACTTTTGTCCTAATAACCACCGCCGACGGGAGCAACACATCATTCGGTTGGGCGTGATCTGTCCATCTCCGCCTGGGTCTCTTCTTAAAGTGAATAGTCTATAATTAACTGACGGCACACCACATCAGTACACTAAAGGGCACAAAGTGAAGAGAAATGGGGCCTTATTACAGTCGCTGCCGTCAGCCTACATATATATATTCTCATAGCATATACAATATTTTTTTACTTAAAAATGGTATTTTATCACTTTTAATGTTTGTTTTTATTCAGTTGATGTTGGACAGTTGGAATCAAAGTATTTTTAATGATATAAAACAGAGACTTCAAGATTCAGCAATGAAACTTGTTTATTTAGAGCGAAACGGAGAAGCGTTCGACTCTCAATTAGTTATAGGAGTAAGAGAATCATATGGTAAGTAGGCTTACATTTTTGTTTTAATTCATCTCTTGTACCATTTATTCTGAATAACATAAACTTATTGTTTTAGTTAATCTATGCTCAAATTATGATGATAAACTACAAATATATAGAAGTTATTTTGAACGAGCATATATCGAAACAACAGAAGCATTTTATAAAGCAAAAGCTCCTGAATATTTAGAGCTTCATGGTGTTCAAAATTACATGCGATATGCTGATCTGAAACTTCGAGAAGAAGAAGCCCGTGCTCAAAAATATTTAGAAACTAATAGTGGTTCTGTCCAAATGGTATTGTATAGTTTGGTTTAAATTGAAATCAATACTATAGTTAAATGGTTTAAAGTAATATTGATTTTTAGTTGACAGATTGTTGTGTTGTGGTGTTGGTTTCTAATTTCCGCCATACTATTTTAGCTGAATGTACAGACATGATTAAAAGGAACGACACTGAAAGTATATTATAAACAAATAATAAAATTGAATTTGCTCTTAATTTATTTTTTATTTCAGAACTAACACTTTTATTTAAACTAATGGACCGCGTACCAGATGGAATTTTAAAAATGTTAAAAGATTTAGAAGATTATATTGTAAGTGCAGGCTTAGCAGACATGATGGCATCAGCAGACATTATAACACAGGTAATATTAATGTTTACGTTATTATAGTCAATGATTATAGCCTGATCAACATTGTAGCATAATATACAATTTTATATATTTATTCATTTGATTATAGGATTCGGAAAAGTATGTGGAACAACTTCTTCTATTGTTTCATAAGTTTAGTAATTTAGTACAAGAAGCGTTTAATGATGACCCAAGGTTTTTAACTGCAAGAGATAAAGCATACAAACAAGTAGTTAATGATACTACTGTGTTTCGATTAGAACTGCCTACAAAACAAGTTAGTTAATTTTATTCATTAGCGATTCTCAATCTGGGGAGCTGCAACCTCCTCAGTGAGTTGCCAATACATGATATTCGCTATGAATGCAAACAATTTTAAATCTTTTGGAGCTGTCACTTTAAGAGGACATTGCACCTGCATGTGTTGTCTTGCACACGTACGACTCAACACATTTTTGTTCACTAGTTTCAATGGTGTGCTGTTAGTTTTGATATTAGAGTGAATTGACCAATTATCAAACTTTTAGGTAAACACATTATCTATGTTATCTCACAATAGTTTTTACAGTATTTTAATTTTTAAGTGGATTATGAGCATTTTTAATTATTAATACTTTATATACTAATAAATAACTTAAAAATTAAAAAAAAAAACGACAACACAGATAATGTTCTTACCTAAAAGTTTGATAATAGGTCAGTTTACTCTAATATCAAAACTAACAGCACAATATTGAAACTAGTGAACAAAAATGTTGGTATATTGTCCATTTGTAAATCTGAGACAACACGTGTGGGTGCGACATCCTCTTAAAATTGTTGAGAATCACTTGTATAATATTATCTTGTAATTTTGAGAAGTAAATTAACAAGATTGAATAGGTTATTTTTGCAAGTTGAAATTGTATCTTTTTTTTTGGTTAATCTATCATTTTTTTTTTTTTTGCTCCAATAGTCAAAACACATTATTTGAATAATATTGTGTTATAAATATATATCATTTGAATAAATGTAGGGTAAACCATTTCAAAATTGATAGATAATGGTATTTTTGAGAGAATGACGTTTTGATTTGTGTAAATATTGTCTATAAACAATTTACACATCATTTCAATTTACAACATTTAAATTTTTTATTTTGATAGTCAAATGAATCAAATGACAATAAAATACTAAATCGATATGTCATACCATCAAAAACATTATCCTTTATAATTTCTGCAATAAGTGATTTTACTCTAATGTCCCTCAAAAACCATAAAAAACAATTTTAGGTGAAAGCTTTTTAGCCATGTTGCCCTTGAGTCTGAGGGAGTAAACAAATATTGGTCTGACATCCTATTAATTATAAATTTTAATACTTTTCCTCAAATTTACTGTCTGATATCTATTTAAGGTGGGTTAATACAGTCTATTATTATTAGTGTTCAGACCGTTCATTAAAAAACTGAATTCATTCACATTCAGTCTTTGAAAAAGAAACTCGTTCACGTTTACATTCATGTTTTTTTCAAATGAACTTTTTTATGTTCATTAAAAAAATGAATGCATTCACTAGGTCGATCATTTAATTTTTTTATATTAGGACTTATAATAAGAAAATATTATTATATAATATAATTAATCAATGTATTTTAAACATAAATTTATTAATAAATTGTTGACGAGTGACATTTGCGTATCTTCACTAAATATGAACGTGAACGTGAGTTCTTTCTAAACTCTGGTTATTATATCAACAAAAATGACTTGCTCTCTGAAAAACTCTCATGCTTTGTTGATGTGTCATATTTCGATATATTTTTTTATCTGAAAGATAAGAACTTTCTTCATGTTGATTCAAAGCCTAAATTTTAATTTTACTTTTAATGGAGCTAGAAAAATACTTCTGAAGAATAAAAAATATTATGCATTATTCAAATGCATTATAAAGCTTCTACAATAATAATTTTGAAAATCGAATTTTGATCCAACCAGAAAAATGTTTCTTCTTTTAATTAAAACAAAAATTAACAAAATCTGTCCGTCTACAAGTCTTGAGTTTTTACCGATAAAAATTTTTTTTTCCAATAATACACTGGGTCTGCCGGCTTTAAGAAAGAACATTGGCAACATCCAGTTTTGGTCAGCCAATACCTGTTTGTCACTCCCATCTGTATGTCTGCCTTGTAGTAAAGCTATGCCCATGAATACAAGTTAACTGCTTGGGTTCCTTTTAATGTGAATATAGTATAGAGTATATAGTATGCTATATGTAAAATAAGCTAATTTGATATCTTAATACTAAAATTTGACATAAGAAAGACCCACAGTTGCTGCCTAAACATGAGTTATTATTAGTTGTTTTTACATATTTGGCTTATGTTCGTATAACATTGATTAGATGTCTATACCATGTACAATTTAGGTTCCGACTTTGAATGCCTAGGTAAGTGTTGTATGAAGTTGGGCAACGAATTATCTAATTTTCAAAGTTTAAATTATAACTTACAATAACAATAAATAATTGTTTAAGTGGTTTTTCATTATTGTTTATGTAATTTTTTAGAATTCTGCAGTTAAGTGTCAGCCTGAATCAAAATGTCCAGAATTATTAGCCAATTATTGTGATATGTTACTAAGGAAAACCCCTTTAAGTAAAAGATTAACTGCCGATGAGATTGAAAGTAAATTGAAAGATGTGGTATGTATGAAATTTAAACTACTTATGATTTATCTTGCTAGTAATATTTGTATTGGTTTTAGCTACTTGTGTTGAAATATGTTCAAAATAAAGATGTTTTTATGAGGTTTCACAAAGCACATTTAACTCGTAGATTAATATTAGACACTTCAGCTGATTCTGAAAAAGAAGAAAACATGGTTGAATGGTACAATTCATCAAATTACATATATATTATATTTATATTTAATACGTGAATGTTTCTATAGGCTAAGGGAAGTTGGTATGCCCGCAGATTATGTAAATAAACTAGCTAGAATGTTCCAAGATATAAAAGTTAGTGAAGACTTAAATCAACAGTTTAAAGAAACTTACAGGAATCTTAAAGGAAGCATTGCAGGTAATTAATT
>PVMI01057743.1:0-18479 GCA_008528875.1 Aulacorthum solani | reverse complement strand
TTTATTTGATGGTGTGATGCAATTGCAATGACGATATTCTCTTTAATATAATATAAATCGATAAACTTCATCGGATAATACTCTATTAAATACTTTATTATGTATATATTTATTTTATATTATCTCATTTTGTAATGTCTAATGAAATAAAGTTCTATACATACATATAACATAAACATATACATTACTAATAAACAAAAAAAAGCAGAAAAGTGGTCAGATGGTACGTAAAAATTTTCAAATTGTGTAGGTGGTACGCGACTATAAAAATGTTGAGAACCGCTGTTTTAAACTATAAACCTAAAACTATAGGATGGATGGGTAATTAAATTATATTAAAACTGATTTATTATTTTAATGCGTTTGCTCGAATATTCTATATTTTTAAATAATATTTGTATATCATTAAATATAAGATATAACTAAAAACCAGTTATTATTTAAAAAGTAAAATACGAAAATTTAGTTCAAATACGTAGTATAGAATAGTAGGTATTCCATAATTATAGTTGTGTGGCTTGATCAGACGCTGTCGTACGCTCGATCTGAGATAACGCTCTGAGCGTGCGAACCGGCAGTCTTTTCTAGCACTTGGATGGGTGACCACCCGGGTTAGCAACACATCCTTGCCACACACACAAATACGTATTTTTAGCATAATGATATTTAGGAATTTTGCTGCCAGCACCTATCTTTCACTCTTTCCCGGTTCTATACTTAATTACCTTTAACAATGCATTAAGTTGTATTTCTAACTAAGCCACATAACTAGTAGCTTTATAAATAAACTGTTACGAATTAAAATTTAAAATTATTCCAAAAAATATTATTCTTAGAAATTAAAAAAAAAAAATAGATTTTCATTTAAAAAAAGTAAAAATTAAACATTTTTGTAAAGATAAAAAATATATATTTTTTAAAACATTAACTGGAAAGAAAGATGTTAATTGTTCAAAAATAACCTTGCACATTATAATACGATGTGGCATTTACTATTCTATCACAAACTAATCCCTCTCCTCCCTCTCTCTCTCACTGGTATCCCTCTACCGATCTCCAATCTCTAGTATATATTATAATGTCTCTACTACTTTACCCAAGTAACGGAGTACTGTGCCAAGTTCACGTACGTCAATGGTCCTGTTCCCACTATGATCGAATATGTCAAAAGCGTCAGCAATGGCTGCTGCCGTGCAAGTTGACGTCGCCGAGGACAATGCTGTGACGGCTGTTTGAGAACCTACTCCGGTGGCGATGGAAGCGTTTGGTTGTACCGACGACGATGAGACGACCGAAGTGGTGATCGTTGCATTGGAAGTCGTGATTGTAGACGTTGTCGACGACGCGTCCAACATGATATACTATTGTGTGCATAAACTACAATGTACTCGGACTGTTCTGGTCTTGGTGGGTGTGTGTTGCGACCCGGTCGCTGATTTATCGATCAAGCATCGCGAGATTCCGTCTCTATTGAATCCATTCGTTCGTAACCAAGGTTCGTATGCTTAACACCACCAAGCTACAGACTATGCCGTTTTCCATGAAAAATAAATAAATATAAGAACTCAACATTTTTACATGGCTCAATCAATAGTCGATTCCGGTTTATACGATCGGTGTTTATTGCAAAAATACACACAAATGACAAAGCGCTTCACACCCAAAACCAAATCGTTAATAATGTTTTTCATAAAAAAATACAGTTTTCTATTGATAAAAAAAAACTTCTCTCTTTCTTTGATCTGTGGACGTGTATGTAATATACTCATAAATGTTTTACCTACATTGAAAAATACGAATCGATAAAACACAAACTAAAATCTATAGGCAATATATTTAATCATGTTCAAACATAAACCTTTTAAGATAATTAAGTGGAAATTTAAGCCATACTTAGCATGCTATAAAACCAATTACTTTTTCCGAGAAAAGTCGTTCTTGTTTAGTTCTTAAAGGAAAATATTATTATAAATGTAAAATAATAAACAGGGTATTTAAAAAACTAGATCATGGTGGTAGTTGAAACTTTTATGGGTATTTAAAAAAAAAAATACATAGAACAAAACACGACCAATTATAACTTAATGTTACGTAAATTCTCGCAAGTCTTTAGATCCAATAATAATGTGTTACAAAATTATACTAATTTATTTTTATATCTTATTATAAAATGTTGTTTAGTTATGATAAAAAATATGTCCTGAAATTATGTTTATTTTCCCAAATATATTTGTTTATCCTGAGTCGAATAAAGTATTTCATGTTTAAATAAAACCGAAAAAAAAGTATAATCAGCTACGATTTTAGTAATAGTATTGATACAATCCTTTTAACAGCCAAGTTGATAATATTGTACTGAGTATTTTAACTATTAATTATTAGTAATAAATTATTACATAAACGATTATTTAAACAACAATAAAAAAAAACATCGTATGTTTCTTATTCGGAATATTTTAATGATCAGGATCATACACAGTAAGTGATACTGTATGCTGTATTCAAGTACAAATAATAATATTTACAGACCAATATATTTTCATTATAGCTTATGTTCAGGCATCATGGAACTTTCACAAAGTGCGCAAATCGTTATTATATAGTGATGAATTCTGTGATACTGACCTTGAAAATGTTGGTAATAAATGACGAAAAATAATTCTTTATTATTGAATAATGTAGTATAGAATGATGGTACTTTACTTGTAAAACGAGTTCCCGTCATAATTTAATTTGAATTATTTGTATTTGTTCATATATATTTTTCGTATACGTCATTAACTCTCAGGCAAACATTTTGAGTGGTTTTCTTCAGAGAAACAACTATAGTGGCTTTTTTAAAACTATGTTATAACCTATTCTAAATTCATGAACGATTATTATTATTCAATTCTAATTTCTAAGTATATGAACAAAAGTTTTACAGTTTATCTGAATTTTTAACTTTTTTAAAAACAAAAGTTTCAAACTGAAAAACTACTTTTTAATATAGAAGTCAGAGTTAAACTGTTCGCATTATTTTATATATTTTTTAAACATATAAAGATGTGTATTGTGTAGAGCTTACAATATTTAAGTAAGTATACAGTTAGTTTGTAATTTTATTGAATAACTATTATATTGAACTGACAGTGTTTTTATTATTATTAGCAGTGTTAAAAATCCAACTTAACTAAGAAAATAATTGAAAAAAGTTATTTATGTATTAAAAATTGTTGTATATATAATCGTATATAATCATAGGTATAACTTATAACTTACTGTGTTCTCAAACCAGTATTATATTATAATTAAAAATTAAAATATTATAAAATTAACAATGATGTACCAGATTTACCTATTCATAACGCCGTGTAGTTATAATTATTGTATTTTTTAAAACGTCTCATCGAACAAAATAATATATATTATTATTATTACAGGTACTTATAATATTATGACTATGAATACCAACAAATTATTAACCTAATGAAGCAATGACTGGATAAAAAAAAAAAAATTATGTCTACAGCATGTACTGAAAGTATCTATATCTAAATCAATAAAATTCATTGATTAATATTTTCAACTTTCGATTAATTATATTATGTGCTATAAATTATGATGAAAGATATCTCTTAACTCATACACAGGTTAACAAAATATACATTATGTATAATTATTATATATGTATATTTATTAAAACTGTATATATTTAATTTTAAACAGTACTCAACAAAACTTTTTTCAGTTCTCCAAATGTACAATACAGTTACAAAAATAGATAGTATATAATACACTAATACACTATAATATATTATACTGCCAGTAAACAAATGGATACTTTTATTTTTTTTTTCATTTCATATATTTTATCAACTTCTAAAACATACGTAACCCATTATACAGCTTATTTTTTTTTTTTTTTTGGAACATTAACGTATTTGGGGTAAATATTTACCCACGTTAATTATATAATATAATTTTAACTTAAGCTATGTGTGTTAGTATTTTCTTTTCTATGTGATTAGTGGTTATTTTAAGAATTAAATAGTATGTTATTTAATTTTAGTTTATTTTTGATATCGATAAATATCCTGAATTCAGTGGTCATCAGATTATAATTGTAGTAACATATAATATTATACTCGTTTTTGGTACTTTATTTTTATATGAAATGATAGTGTTTTGTGACTAATTAATATATTTCTAAATTTATTAGTATTATATACATAGTATTATTTTGTTCCTTAACTAATATAAAGAGAAGATCCTTGGCATACCTATATTTTATAACTAATGCCGCTTTGGAGAATACAAAATGTAAACAAATAATATAAAACCAAAAATGACCTATTTTTATATATAATTAGTATCTATAAATAAAAAAAAAAATATTTTAGATAGATAACATGAAAAAAGTGAGTAAAAGAGCCACTTAATGATGACACTTTAATGTTGATTTTTTTAAGTTGTGAAATTAGTATTGATTTAGACATGTTTTTTTCTAGATTAAAATTTGTAAAAGGTCTCTGCACTATTTATGTTTTAAGCATCTAAGGCAGCTGCCTGTGAGAGAGGAAAGGTTTTTAATTAAAAGATTTGAGTGGGAGGAAAGACGGATGTGGAATCTTTTATACAAGTATTTGGCTTCTTCGTGTATTGTTTTCAGGGTTGTGTGGAGAGCATAGTTAGATATATATGGGGGAGCATTTCTATTAATTTTCTTAGTTTAATGTTTTGGAAGGATTGAATTTTATTTAAAATTGTCTTTTTTTGCACTTCCCATATTTGTATGCCGTACGTCTAAATTGGTTTCATTAATGTTTTATAGATAAGAAGTTTGATATTAGAGGGTTTTTGTTTATTAGAGATTAGATATTTGAGGATCCAAAAACGATTGTTCAGTAATAGTTTTTTTTCCCCTAATATGGTGGCCCACGTTTATCTTTTATCTAACTAAGGTTCTTAACTGTAGGGGAGGATGGGATTGGAACAAATTATAAAGTTACCTCAGGGGAAGGAGAATAAATAAAATATGTATTTCATTTCTTACATTTTAAATTTATCAAAAGTTGTATATACAGGTATTTACAATATACGGCTGCATTGAACTGCTGAAAGAGATCGTGAACGAAACTATAGATTCAAAACTAACAAAAACAATACAAATAAAATTTAAAATACTATAAAAAATCCGTAGCCAGCTTATCACATTTTGATTCACTCAATAAAAATAAAATATCGATATTATGTAAGTATTGTAAATATACTTTTTTTTGTTTATAATTTTTATTTTAAGACATTCCTAGCCAACAATAGGCTAGTAGTACTTACTTATAAGTAATGCCACCATTATTTATTTTCCAGTTTTTGCAAATGTATGTATACTAAATATACTATTTACATTTAAAATAAATACTACCCATTGTTTCCGAAGACATTAATCTCTAATAAAATGAGAATGGAAAATGTTACATTGAAAATCAAATTAAAATATTAAAAATAAGAGAGAAGTAATTTTCAGTAACTTGATTTTTTTAAACAAACTGTAAATATTATTCACTTTCATTAATTATTATTTATGTCTTGCTTCAATTGTTGTACTAGTTAAAGTAAAATACTTGTCCTAAATGTTCCGTGAAGCGGTTCGAAACACCTAAATTGTTGATACGGTGCAATAGAAGTGGAAAACATTACAATAATGAATTAATGTTAAATTGAGTTTGGATATTCTTGCTACGCAATCCAACATGTAAATTATATGTTAATTCTTTGTACAAATTGTATTATATTGTAAGCATTTTACACAACACCGAAACAATCATCAACTGATTTAAATAAAATACCTAATAAGTGAATACGAAACTATATTAATACAGCATTGTATCAATAAGATAATATTAATATTCTTAATAATTATCAAATTCGCACCTTTTTTTGGTTTTATGATGCATCTACTCATGTGACAAAGCTCAACAACAGTTTAAGAAAAGTTGACATCAATCTAATTACGTAGTATTTTGTTCTTAAGATTTCAGGATAAATGTTTAGTCACATTACAAAATTGCAATTTGTACTGTGATATCTAAAACTCTATGCCGTCTCTAAACTGCACATTTTTATTTATTGAGTAAATTATTATAATGTTTGATGATAATAGTATTACCTAGGTACATACTGTTAAATATAATAGTTGGGAATTTAGAACATCAACTGTGAGTTTTCATTAGTATATCATTATAGTTATTTTGCTTTTATTTTTCTGGTGAGAATCCATTGAATAATTCAATAATTCAGTCTTACACCATAAAGGTCAAAATATTACTAACGAAAAACAACATCTGCTGGTACGTTCCGTGTTAACGTTATTTTCACATAGTATATATTTTTTTCTTCTACCTGTAACACACTTACAAGTTACAAGTCATCTGAACAAACGTTATTTGTTGCTGTGAAAATAAAAACCAATAGGTTATTGCAAAAATTGAAGCACATTCAATCATTACTCTGTGTGGTTGATTAATCTACAGAGTAAACAAAAAACTATTTTGAACAATAACAATAGAAAACTGAAAAAATAAATGTATGATGTAAATATTGGTATGTATTTAAAATAAAATTCATTAAATTGAAGACTTTCACATTTTTATAGCCAAAAAGGTGTGATAATAAACCACCATACCGAAAACTGTGTAGCAACTATATTCGTGTGTAATGAGTAACGAATAATTATTATTTTGAAAATCCGATAAATATACAACATAAAGTGTACTTTAAAAATGTAAATAAGTGATGCGTGGGCTTCATTACCCAGAGATGGAAATCGTTGGAATGAAAATATCGAGTTAATTAAACGCACAAAATTGCAATATAAGTAGATGGTTGAATTGTAAATTTAATTAACGGTTCCCTATACGAATCAACCTAACCTATATCGTTAGAAAAAATGTATAATTATTATTCAACGTACCGAGCTACATGCACAAAACTACTACTAGGTATTTTAATTTTTAAAGCCGTTTATTGTAAACAAAAAGTAGTTGAAGGGATAAAACAAAAAACAGTAACATATTATTGAAGTCACACAGCTTATTTTCAATCAAAGTTATAAGCATGTCATATTTGACATGAATGGTACAACTGAAATATTGACATATTATTATAAGGGTCTATACAGAAACACAAATTGAGCATTTTACGCATTTATACACTATATGTTAATTTTTTAATTAAAAATTTTAATCAGTATAAATACACAATTATAATAGTTCATATTTTGGTCAAAAATAAATTATAAAAAAACTAATAGGATAAAAAAAATACCAGATTGAATCAATTTTGTTAATAAGCGATTTGTGACATTGGATCACTGTAAACCTAATCCAACCAAGCGGCAAATCATCCAGCTAAACACATTATAATTTACCCTGAGTGGGTGGTGGCGCGTTTCTGAGTCGACCGTATTATTGTCACAATGATAATTGCGTTTCAGTTGAACGACAAAATAGATATAGCGATCGGCTTTGATCTGACTATCAACTGTATTCACTGTCCAATTATGGTCCTTTATCAAACCGCTATAAAGTCACATCAACTTCGTGAAAAACTATTTCCAGGTAGAATATATAAATATATAAAGTTGCCTCCACGATGGAATCTTATTCCCGAGCTGTATGTTTAACTCTATTTTCCCTCTACCATTCATATTTAAATGATAATCAGGCATAGAAATCATTCTTTTCATTTTGCCACGTTTTTGGGATAGTTACTTTAACAAAATTCAATACTACTGTTTGTACCTACGTAATATATTTATGTACATTATTCACATTTATTCTGAATATTTTCACTGTAAGCTGTAAGCTCAGTAAAATTAGGGTTCGAAGTTTTGGTCCAGGATATACCCACACAGGTTATTTCATGAGGGGTATAATTTTGTATACACTTTTGAAAAGTCGAATATTATTATATTATTATTGGTATGTATCATGTGTGTTGAACGCTTAAAAAATATTTGACTATTCCTAAATACTATGTGAAGTTCTCTAAATTATATTACAGTCTATATAATATATTGTTTTATATATTTAGTGCAGATCAATATCGTTTAAATTTCAAATACCAATATACGTGTTTAGGCTAGACAAAAACTGCTTCAATAAGGAAAAACGGAGAAACAAGTTTTCGACAAAATTGATTTTGATTTTTTATTAACTTTACAAAAGATAATCATAGATACATGAAATGAAATATTCACCGAATGTTTAAACTATTATTTTATATCTTGTATAATGTTTTCAAAATGTTTTGACTCTTTTAAACTATTTACAAGTATAAGAACAATTTTATTTTATTAGTTTTTTTTTTAAAAATGTGCCAGTAAAAAAATTGTTCACCAAGTAAAAAAACTTGAAAATGTAATAAAAAGTTCTTCATAAGTTGTTGTGGAAATTAAAATAAAAGTTGAGCATAAATTAACAATATTTTCTTATTAGAATTCGAAGTTGGAATTTTGACAATGGTTTGACCAAATCACTCAATTTTTTTCGAACTATATTGTAATTAAAAATTTATAAATGTTCAATTCTTATAGCGAAGGATTAAACATTTAAAGTTTAGTTTTTCGTAAGTATTTCATAGTGTAAGTAACTTAAATCTAAAAAATATATTATAAGCACAGTTATCGTAAGTTTAAATGTCAATAAAATTAGATATCTAAACAAAGAATAACCATTTTAGTTATTTTTTTTGTAATTCAAAAATATTATTTGTGGGTACTTGACACTCTTATAAGCCATAAAAGTTATTGAATGTCACACGATGACATTTCCAAATGTAATTTTTTGGAAAACATATTTCAACCTACTGTATGAGTGTATTACTAAATATCTAATACTAAAATTAATTACAATATTATCATAAAATATGTGAAGTAATTATAGTCTGACATATACAGTTTATAAGCTCAGAATCGTTTTTCGTATAGATACTATGATTTTATATCATCAAATTCAAATTTGACATATCTATTACAGATACTCTTTTAAACACCTTCCCACTTGCGCACCTTTATATATATATATATAATATTATATATATATTCATTTCTTTACTTAATTATTTATCATTGCCATGTACAAGCTTTGTAAAAAGAAAAATATTATTTTTCTTAGCATTGTATGTATTATAAGTTTATAACTTTAACATTAGAATGTATTACACGGATAAATAAACATATTTCAAATGGTTGTAAACAATTGTGTATAAAAACAATTCCCTAACGTTTGAATCATTTAGGTGTAAACTGAAAAGCCTTAGTTTGAACTTTGAAGACTCAATATCAAATGAAATAAAAACAGTATTTTTCTTTTTTTTCTTTTCTTAAAGTTTGAAAAAAAATAAAAGTAAAAAAAATACACAATACACATGTACCGGGGAGTTCAAGTTTTTTTTATATAATTTAAAATTCTCCAATACCACTTTTAAGTTATTTTTACGATCCTCTAATGAAATTATCTAAAGACCTTTTTCCATTTTTCTTTAGTAGATATACTCTCTCTCTTTCTCATCTCTCCTCTCCTTCTTCTCTCTCTCTCTTTCTCAATATCATTATATTTTCTTAACACTTCAGTTAATCAATGGACACTACTACTATTTGACTCTACTGAGCAATACAAAACCAAAATAATTATAATATTTTCGAATGGAATTTTAACATTTTTCACATATTATATAATTTGAACTTGAAAAGTAAGAAAATATGCAATGTATTAAACTTTTGATCAACAATATTATTATAAGCTTTTAATATTTTATTATTCGTGTGAGTTATATACAAGTTATAATAAGTTATTTTGTACCAGATTAGTTTGATGTAATTATATTAGTTAATGGATCACTATACTATAGGTAGAATTTAAATAAGTATAGAGAGTATGGAACTATTTTAGTGAATGATCATTGTTGATAAATAGTTTGTCACCGAATGAATTCCAAATTATAACATTATGGGACAATTTAACAACTTATCTGTTCAATTAACTACTATTATTTGTGCCAAGAAATAATTCACTACTTGTAGTCATAATTTAAGTTCCGTAATTCATGGTCTTGAATATTCTTAGTAAATCATCAAATTAAACTTTTTATAAAACTACAATACCTATTCGCTATAAATATGCTGTAAGATTCAAAACGGAAACATAAAGTTATTAATAATAATAACCTATTATAATAAAAATAATTTTTCCTTATATATTATCAGATAATAATAAATTATTGAAAATATATTTTGTTATTTGCATAAAACTTAAGTATAATCAATTCATTAGCACGTCCATCATTTTGCATGTGCCCCGTTTCCTGGATATACGCCGTGAGATGCACTCGATTTCCTGATGACGTGTCGTACGTCTGTCTCAAATGTCATCAAAAATATAATTTATAAACGTCTTTATTCAAAACAAGGTTTTCCTACATGAGGTAAGGTGCGTAAGAATCATGCATGCACGTTCAGTACATATTTTTGGTTAATTGTCTCCACGTATGTGATCGTTAAAAGCATAATTTACCCGTAAGTATGCCACAAGCTGAGTACATTTAACAATCATATAATATTTAATTAAATCTCACAATATACTATAACCGTAATATTTTACACTATTCATAACAATCTGTATGGCAATATAACAATACAACAAAAACCACTTCACTTAGCATCTAAAAAGTGATGATTTTTTTTTTATGAAATATTAAACATTTAAACCAATCAATACAATATCTATAACAAGTTTATATTAAAAATAATTACATGGCGGACGAACATATCGTAAAACGTGCCCATACATCTTTAACAGCTATAAATGTCTGTCATTTCAAAAATATTTTAAAGCTTAGTCTTGCTGCAAGGGATCGGATATTACCTTGGAATAAAATTCAATGGTATAATAGTTTTTGAAAGTCACAGGTAAGTTTTCTTTATGCAATACCTTCCGAATAACAGTTTGTCAAAAAGTAACAATAAATGTATTATCAGATGACGATCGCAAACAAATATTAATATTGTTCAATTTGCCACAGAGTTTATTTATTTTAAACAAATAAATAGTCACAAATATCTCAGCAATATACGGGCTATAAAATATAACTCATATAAGTAAGTACCTACGTATAATAATATGGAAACTTGAAGAATTTTCATGCACACGTGGGTTAAAATGCCATTCGTTGGAGTGTGGTTAAAACAAATATACGTAATATACACATACATAATATTATATCAAATGCGGGTGTACTGTTCGTATACTTAGGAAGGTAGTGAAATTTGTATACCACTCTCACATAACTTAAAATGTTTTTGGATCTGATCATACACGAAACAAGTAAACTTTATATATGTAGGTATACGGTGATTATAAACTCAAATGCGTAGGCACATGGTTTATTGTACAAGATTTCATAAAGTTTCCATATATTATGTGATATCAATAAAACGTCTGAGGAATGTAAGTGTAGCTATCACAACGAAAATTTGTTGAATATAGAGCAATATTGAAAAATTGTTCGTATTGCATCCTATTCTCCGTTCGAAGAGAGAATGTGGTTGCCCACAAACTAAAACGCTCCGTATCCTACCACCACCACCCAAATCCCAATTCCTTGCCTCTAAATGTAAGGTCACATTTTTTAACCGAAATTTTAATAAAGTATATTTTTAAAGTTCATTTTAAAAAAAGATTAAATAATGTTCTGATTGTAATATAATATACAATATGCATTTTCCTCACAACCTCTATAAACATTTCTGAGGGCACGCTTTGAGCAAGTAACCACATTTTCTTGGTGAAAGGGTTATAATATAATGTGTAAATGTGTAAATGCGTTCACCGATATGACGTAATGTTCCGGAAATCAAACAATGTATGTACTTCTGCTGTTATAGTGGAGCATTGGCTTGTATTTTGAAAACTTATTAATACTATTAAGAAGTAGGTATTAACTATTTTTTTGAATGTATACACTTATAACTTATAGTTAAGTTCAAGTAAAATAAATTATGAAAATAATTTGCTTATTAATACTTGCCCTAATGGCTATAATTATAAAATAAGATTTCGTTTGATTTATAGTTTATACATTTAAGCAATTTTATAATACAATAATGATAGTAGTTAGATATTATTATTTTACTGTATGATTCGAGGCCGATTTATCCAAAAAGATTCGTACATAATCTAGTGGCATATACATAACGTTAATGTAATATATTTCATCTGAAACAAAGAAGAAAAATAGATATTTTTTATCTGGACGAAGTCGGGTAGTATTCAGCCATAAATTATAATTAATAAAACGTACATCTCTATTACCTATATGGCTATATAAAATTAAAGTCCATGACCCTATATTAAACATATCTGAAGTTTTCGATCGATATTCATAACATATTCGTCAATAGCTTCATAAAGATTCGTAGTAATAGCTACATTTTAATACTTTTGCCAACAAATATCTACCTAAATATTGAATTTAGGTAGATGATTCACGAAAAATTGAAATCGGTTACAGTAAATGAAATAGATATGATTATTATTGGATATAATTTTAGACCTGTTTTTTATATTTCATCGAAACAACTCAAAATAACTATGCTCAAAATCATTGCAGTTCAAATTAAAGTATTAAACGGAGTTAATGTAGGATGAGTAAATCCACGGGCATTTCATTTGTAACGAGCTGTGTAGAATCAGCTAGTATTATATAAAATAAAGTTGTACAATATCAAAATCTTATACTCTTCTATTACAGTATTTTATGTGTTATAATTATATTATGTGAAGTGTGTGTTATAATAATCCAACTACATTTTTGATGAAAATAACAACAATTAATTAAAATTTGTTTAAACTAAGATTATTTCTTAAAATCTCTTTTAAAAAACAAAACTGTGGGGGATCTGACCTTATATAACCCTTTGGTATACCCCATCGATGTATTGATCTATCACAGACAAACTCGGAGAGATATATTTGCTTCGGACAATACGAACCCTGAGGAGGATTCCGCAACTTTTCCAAAGCTAAATTTCTTTCCAAAATTTCGTAGAGTTATAGTAATCATGCATTTAATGAATACAAATAAAGTACAAATACATTATACATATCATAAAGGCAGGTATACTTATATATGAATAAACGGTCATGTAGGTTGAAAATGATTAACGGTATAATAAAAATCGCTTAAAATATTGATTTGGATTTATATATGGATCTTTAACAAGCTTAATATTAATGGTTTAAAAATAATTTAATTCTCTAAAGTGCACGAGCACCGTACTTTTTGGCTGGGCAATCAATCGTTATCCACGAAAGTTAATGAAAAAAATATGTGTATTTTTTGTACGAATATGGATGTGTGATAAATATTTATTATATTCATTTGATTTTATTTATTGCAAATGTCGTCATATATTTATAATGTTATTATTACACTTACCTGACACAAAATATTAAATGAATGCTTTATTTTTTATTTCACTATTTGCCCTACAAGATGATAAAAAACTACGATACCTACTCGATATTTATGAAAACGGAAATCTTACAAAAAATGTAAGTTTATGTTTCGTTTTAGTTGTTACCTGAGCATTGAACAATAGTTAATAGACATTTTATAATAACATAACAACATTACATCCAATTTAATAAAAATCGTTAAGAAACGAAAATCGAAAATGCTGTAGAATATGCATTATACATAAATGTATAACTCTAATGTTGTTGATCAACGAGAATTGGCAGAACACCCGCTATTGATCGACAGTGGAAAATAACAACAGCTTATAAAATTTATTTTTGAGAGGTAAAGTTCGATTGAGGACTCTTTTATTTTCAATCTTCTTTGTAGGATTACTTAGTATTGACTGTTAAGCAACGTTTCATTTATTTCAATATCAAAAATGTCACAAGATTTTTTTTCTCATGATATTATAAAAATGAATGAAAATAATTTTATTATAAGTGGCTCTTTCAAAAAACATTCTTAAATCAGGACCGTTACATTTAATAAACTCTGAAGTGCAGTGATCATTTTTGGAAATTAGCGATACTACAGATATTATAAATACATACAATACTATTACCTATCACAAATCGATGGAAATAATTATTATCAACATTATCAAAATACCACATGATTTTTATGAAATAAATAATAACTTATGCAAGAAAATGCTTAGGTAGGTACTTGCCTCAACATTTGATTTATTTTCATTGATTTTAACAATGAACGTTTTTTTACATGAATCACATAAAATTCACTATTAAATTTTTAACAACACATAAAACGCATGGCATTGGTTTACTGTGAATTTTTTCAACTAAACAAATTACAATAAATCATGAACATTCAACTGAGTGGTATTTTTTTATCAGCTGAAATATCCATTGCGTGATCGTAAAAATGTAGAATAATAGCAGTGGGTAAGGATATTTTAATAGAACCTATATGTGAACATTAACCGTGTTGTTTACTGAGATTTTTAAAAATATCTTACACTTACAACATAAGACTTTCATATTTTATTTGAAACGTCTTACGCCGTACATGATTAAAAATTAAAATTGATAACTTTCGTTTTTTACAACATTGACGATATTATGTTTAAAGTTATTGAGATTATCAATGTCTATAAATATTCCAAAAACAGCCAAAATAATATGTCTAGAAAATGATTTACTTGCGTTTATTAAATGATACAACATTTTAATCATCTTTCGGATTTTTTTTTAGAACACTTGAATTTACTGTAAATCCAGTTACCGAAATAAACTATAGTTACTATATAGTTATGTTTTGAATTGGTAATATATGTGTTAATTTCTATTTGTTTCAGAATAG
Source organism: Aulacorthum solani (assembly GCA_008528875.1). Taxonomy (NCBI): domain Eukaryota; kingdom Metazoa; phylum Arthropoda; class Insecta; order Hemiptera; family Aphididae; genus Aulacorthum; species Aulacorthum solani. Next base: position 3,599 of record PVMI01057743.1, on the reverse strand, counting down.
TTTTTGTAGTATTGCACTAGATTTTCAATTGAAACAGCTAAATATTTCTACAGATGAAATATTATTTCTGCTTATTGCGTATACAACATCTAGAATCTAGATAAATATCTATTATGTTTGTATAATGTTAAGTCATGGAAGCGTTTCGGTATGATGTTTCTTTGTAGTTTGCCTTTTGTACCCTGAGATGATAGGATCAGCCACACGTTTCAAATTAACAAAATAACCCCTTGAAAATTGTATCTACGTTGTATATTTAAATTTAAATTTCAGTACATCAATATGTTAATAATATTATCTGCTTTACACGGTGTAATACAAATTGAATATAATATTATATCCTAGTCTATAATAATTTAAACAAAACAAAAACCATCATTATAACTATACTCGCTGGATGAGTTGAGTCGGTAGATGAGATTCGGGAATATATTATAATTGTTTCCCATACCTCCAACTCCTTACAGCAATAATTTTCCACATCGTTGAGGTACTATTGTACTAAACAATTATTTAAAATGTATATGCAGCATGAATAGTATAATATATTGGTACAATAAGTTTATGTAATGAGGACATATTGTTTAATAATAAGTAATGTATTATTTTATTATTACAATTGATGTGCAATATACGTATGGGTAGCCGTGTAGGTACGCATATGTATTATACTATCAAAATAGTATTGCTTCATTAAAATATTTATTAGGTATTATCGAATGACTTTAAATCGTAATAATAATATACATGAATGCATATGATAAAAAAATAAATGACGATAAATTTTAAAATAAATAATAATTAACACATACCTATATTATATTAAGTACCTAATGATAATAAACGTAGATATTATATTTGTATAATATAATATATAAAGTAAAATTACAATGATACGATGCTAATAATAGTATAAATTGATTAATATAATAATAAAATGTACACGCGTATTACTAGATTATAAAATAAAACTATCTATAATATTATGGGCAGCAATAAAATATGTCTCCGATAAGGTATTCCTAATACGTGTTGATAAAATATGGTCATGCACACTATATCTCATTGAAGATGAAGTTTTTCGGGTGTATCGATTGTTGTAAGCTCACTTGATTCGTAAACACATTAATTTATTAAAGTCAAAAATTGAAATTAAATCGATGCGAGAATAGGAATCTTTATGAAAAACATAACACAACATGCACGACACGGTCATTTTATTAAACGCATACACGATATTTTTATTCATTTGAACATGAGATCTCGTTCTCCAAATCTCATCATAATATATTATTATATTTAACTAAAACCTGTTACATTTAATAATTATTAATACTATACGTCAAGTATTAGCTACATCCATTTGTGTTAGTATTGAAATTGCCAATAATAATTTTACACTTCATCGTAAGATTTACTGAGGAAAAAAATCTAGCTCTATACCTAATTAAATGTATAATACACTATAGATACACGAGAAATCGATAAATTATTATACTTATAAAGTTACAATCACTTAATGATAAAATATATAAATGTACACAATAATATGTCGTTATCATATCGAATAATATAGTTTTAGTAATATTATTATTTTATTATTATTTACATGGTTTCGAATAACTATGTTATGTAATATTATGTAGGTATAATATACAAAATCTCGAGAATTCAAATGACTTAGAGATTTTATTTATTTTCATCGAAATCGTTTTACGATTCCATAAAATGTTTTTTTTTATTTTAGGTCTTATTTCTGTCACAGACAAACCTATTTCAGCTGACCAAAATTGAGTCAACGAAAAAAAACTTTCACAATCAAATCGAATTTTTTATGTACAAAAGTGCCCACAAGTCTTTCGAACCCTTCCGATTTTGATTTACGCATTCTAAATATATTTATACGTAATATACTTTTACACACACAAAAAGTCCTCGATCCGAAGAGACCATATAATACAATTATTATCAATCTATAAAAAGAAACTTTTGACGAAACACAAGTCGTATAAAAAACTTCAACTACCACAATTACACTATACGCACTGTATACATACTACTATAGTATATCATACACACATACTTCACATTTTTTTTCAATTTCTTTATAATATATTGAATTATACAATGTGTAAATATCAAACTTTCTATTTATCTCAAACTAAAACACGTATACAAAACATATCGGAAGATAAGTATTATTAGAACGAAAGATTAATTAGAAACGAATTATATTACAATTTACAATAATATGATAATATTGTAAAAAAATATTTGTGTGTTGATACCACAGTTACGTGCTGGTTGACGTATAATTATAATATCTGAAATCAGCCATGGATATAACTCGAAATTTAGTCAATATTTTTTGACAATGTGCAAGTATTAACAACAAATATAAAATCAGTCAAAAGCTAATCGTGAAGAATAACAATGCATTTATCGTTTTCGAGTCGAATGCTGCATTGTACCTACACCGTTATATTATGATGTGTATAGACATGATGGGATGTATTTTTATTTTGACGTCCAAATTGTACTAAAATAACACAATACATAAATTATATGTGTATTATACAGGTACAGTATTTCAAAATTAGACAAATTTATCATTTTTGCACTTGAGCACTTCGCCGATAGTCGGTGCAAGAGGTAAATTACGTCCTTCAGTTATTGGCCACCTGCTGCTGTTGCAACTGTAACTGTCCGGTGTATAGATCGCCGTTCAGGTGCAAAACGAATGGATTTACGTTATTGTTTAATCCTGTAAAACAAAACAGAACGAGTTAGACATTGAATAATAGTTTGCTGTGGTCAATAATAATAGAAAATAATCTGTGAGATACAATGATACAGTATAATAATATATTTAGATTACCATTGTTGGTCGATTAAAAATAAACTTATAAATCATACGCACAAGACATAAATCTTTATAAGACTTTAAGTATAATAATGTAATCGATTTATTCATGGTTCAGTAACCCGTATGTTATTATGATAACGGTGCAACGATATCACGATGTTATTATATCATTATTACACTATTGCTGTGCTATTATAACATTACTAACAGTGGTATATACCTTAACCCAGTTAAACGCAATATAGCAATAATCATAATAATATGTGATGTATAAAAGCAAACATCAAGATGCCTGTAAATTATAGTTCGTTTAGAAAACAACCATTGGAATCGGTATGATCAAGACAAAAAATATATAAGACATCAAACTTTATAAGATAATGCTAAAGCACCAAATAAAGTATAATATAAATTGGCCCGGTCAAGTAGCTTAATAATTTTGTAAAAAATGATATTTTTAAGGTTTTTAGTTTTTGAAATAAGAATGATTGAAAAAGAAGTAAAAAATCAAACAAATATTATAGTAATACAAAAAATATGTCATAGTTTTAAAAGAATGTTTACAGAATATGACTGTATAGTGATAAAACAATCGCCCTGTACATTGTTTTTATAATATATCATATAATAATGAGTTCTCAATTAATGTGATAATCGAGCTTACGCTCTATATCCGACTTATAAATTATAGTTATAGGTTTTTCTTCAAGCCAAAAATCCATTTTGCGTATGT
>PVMI01057697.1:0-14333 GCA_008528875.1 Aulacorthum solani | reverse complement strand
AGAAGTCGCAAAAAAAACATGCCGTTGCATATAAATCATAGCCCTGCTCATAACCATAATGTGATAGTTAAAAATAATAGTTAAAATAGTTGCATATTATATTGTTAAATACCATTTTTAAATGGTCAGTTTTTAAAAACATATTTTTGCCGATTCACTTTCCTTAGATTATAATAACTAAGAACCTATAACTGTTCACAGATTCAATCGAACTAACTTCTATATTATAAATTTTATAAGCTAGCAGTAGTTTTTTTTAAATTTATTATCGGTACTATTAAATTGATAAACCATACCTTATTAACTCTTCTTTAAAAATGTTATTGCACACTGTAACTAAGAATTAAAATGTATTTCATTATATTTTGATCATTTTACTTATAAAACAAAATAAAAATATCAATTTTATAGTGACTTGGTTTTTTTGTTGTTGAGAGTATCTATAAGTTACATATTATGTTTGATTATAAATTTGATAATAAGTCAATTCACTCTAATATTAAACACGATTTTTAATTTAAAAATTACTCTTCTTAATGGTATGCTAATAATCATCCACAAATACAGCATAATTAAGTACACTAATTATATATTTTTAGTATAATATCGGCATAATATTATCATAATTCGTAGTAGTAAGTCCGCCTAGTCGTGCAAGGTAGCAGATACAAATATAGAAGTCTCAATAAATACTCTGACTAATTTTTATTACGTTTACAGCGCATCCCCAATAAATAATTTTGAAAATTAGTAGTGTCAGGGTGAAATGTTAAGGTTATTTTTTAATGTAAATCGTGGAATCTTTATATTATTGATGTTTTGGTGCCTTTAATTTTATTCCAGAAAGTAACTGTTCAACTTTGAAAAGGTTTGAATTAATATTTTATTTTTTCAACGCGTTTATAAAAATCCAAACAGATGGATGAACTGAATTTAATATTACAATGAAACAATTGTGACAACCTTCCACTGGATTATTTATGCTTAAAATATTTTTTTCAGCTCATAAATAGAAATTAAATATTGCAGTAAAAATAGTGGGGGTGTCTTTCTTCCTCATCTGTTAACGCATCCAATATATTATGTAGGTATCATCAAAGTAATTTATAAAGTTTGGCAGTAGGTCCTCGTTATTTTCGTTAAAGTTTGTTTCCAGAAGTTTTTTGAAACTATCTTCAATAGGTAGGTAATAAGTCTGTTTATAGATACCTATATCAAGTATACATAGAATAATTAACTCTACCTCGTATATTTTCTAAAAGAAAATTGATTCTTATGTACTCTTCTATTTGTGCCTATTTATAAATAATGTTTGTTGATCAATGATAAAAAAATAGTTTGTTATTATCTTTTTTCTAACTGTCATATCTAACATGCATTAAGTTGAAGTTAAACAAGTTTTCATTGGCTTTAAATCCTTCGCCAGTCGTTGACTTTTTTTATAGATTTAATTTTATAATAATTTATTTTGATAAAATAGTAAGTATACCAGGTACCTACAGATAAACTTGAATCAACGTTTTCACCACATGATTTGTTTAAAACAATTATAATATTTTCAATTAATAAATCTTACCAATAACTGACAATTATATTAAATTCTTCAATTTTATGGTTCATTGGCAATTTTAAATAAAAAGACATACATATTTTAAAGATTTAACATATTAAATAAAATCTATATTAAATGGCAGATATTATTAATTTGGTTACACTTCAATAGCATAGACAATTATACACGTGCAGAAAGTTTGTAGAAATATAGTGACTTTATAATGTTGATGTATATATAATGTATATGCATTAAATGTTTGATTGTTTCGGGAGGACCGATCATCAATGATATTTTATTTTTGTTGATACAATATTATAATATTATTTACAATTAAATACAGAACATTAGAACACAATTATAACTAACAAATAATCAATTACTACTAAACTGATGAACCAAAACAAATATTTACAGGACCTACAAGAGTTCCTTTGCTTGGAAACTATCTAGAGATTCGAAAGCTTAAGAATGAATTAGGATTATATCACTTGGTTTGGGATAAGTTAGCCAAATGTTATGGTGAAGTGTTTTCTGTAAAATTTGGACCAATAGAAGCTGTAGTAGTCTCTGGATATGATGCTGTACGGCAAGTATTGTGCAAAGAAGATTTTGATGGCCAAGCAGATGGATTTTTTTCCAGAACCAGAGCTTTTTATAAGAGATTAGGTGTGTTAACCATAACAACATTTTTAAACATTTATCAATTATTTATGACATTTAAAAATAAGGCATAGTATTTGTTGATGGACCAATATGGACTGAACAGAGAAAATTTTGCATGCAATATTTACGAAAATTGGGATTTGATGGTGATGCAATGGAAAAAATTATAATTGAAGAAGTTAACGATCTTGTATTAGACATAACAAGAAAATATGAGGTATGTGTTTTAGTATATTTTTTACCAATTAATAATAAAAAATAAAATTACCGTATTCAATTTAATTCTAGAATGGAAAATCAATTGAAGTGTATGGTTTATTCGAAGTATCAGTTTTAAACGGTCTTTGGGCAATGTTAGTCGGTGACAGATTTGCATTGAATGATTCTAGACTTGCACGAGTTGTAGAATTAGTACATGAAAGTCTCAGAATGTTGGATATACCAGGAGGGATATTAAATCAGTTGCCATTCATTCGGTATTTTGCCCCCAAATTTTCTGGAAAAAAATACCTCGAACAAATAATAAATGAAATATATATGCTATTAAAAGTAATTTTGAACAAAAAAAATAGTTTTGTTTTATTCATTAATCTTTGAAATGTCCTATAGGAATCAGCAGAAGAGCACAAATGCAGGGGAAATGATCAGACAGACTTTATAAGTGCATTTTTAATGGAAATTCAGAAAAATAAAGAAACTCTGGGGTCATTTTCAAAAGAACAGCTTGTTGTAATATTATTGGATTTATTTTTAGCTGGCTCGGAAACCACAAGCGTGACGTTATCATCTATAATCTTACATCTCATTAAAAATCAAGATATTCAAACCAAAGTGCGTGCAGAGTTGGATTTGGTAATTGGAGATCGAGAAATCCGTCCTTCAGATAAAAAGAAGTAGCCTACGACTTTATTACAATCCATCAATGATTCTTACATACAAAATTGGTGATTATCTACAGGTTGAATTATCTTGAAGCCGTATTGATGGAGGTTCAGAGACATAGTAACGTGGTTCCGTTAGCAATCGCTACTAATAGAACTATTCGAAAAACCAGCCTACAAGAATACATAATACCCAAAGTAAAATAGCACTATTGTTAACAGTATAAATATAGTATACTTGCTTAATAAATAATTATTGTAAAAATAATTTTCAGGATACATTAGTATTGGCGAGTATATGGAGTGTTCATATGGATGAGCAGCATTGGGGTGATCCCATGGTATTTCGACCGGAAAGATTCTTGGACAGTGCAGGGAAGATTATCAATGATAGTTGGTTTATGCCATTTGGTGTTGGTTAGTATATATTATACATTTTTGATATCATCATTAATATTTAAATCAAATATTTAACAGGTATTTTTGAATTTTTAAACTGCAGGTAGACGAAGGTGCCTTGGCGAAAAATTGGTTAAGACGTATATATTTACTTTCATTGCAAAATTGATTCAACATTTTGAAATACGGATTCCTCAAGAAGTCCAATTGCCAGTTAAGCCTCAAGATGATGTAGACATCTCTCAATCTCCAGTGTTTGCTTTTTTTATACCTAGACGTTGTTTAAAAGTAAATTAAGTTAAATTTATATAATTCATGAATTATAATGTTAAAAAAAAAATCAACAATACTTTTAACTATAAACACTATAAACTACATTATTATACATCTACCACAAACTATATAATATATAGCGGCCTAAGAATGAAAAGGTTCTATATCACAACATCAAATTGTTCAGCTGAGCAATTTTTAGCTTTAATGTTCAATATATTTTTTCCAGGTTATCTTCTGAACATATCCATCATTTTAATGAATAAATTAACACAATTATTGTCAGATATATTTTGAGCATTTAGTATTGAACATACACACATTTTATAAAAACAAAAAAACTGAAAAATAAGTGTATTTGAAGAAAATAGTTCTCTGTATAGAACCTTTTTATTATTCTAATTAAATTATATGATTTGCATAGACATTTTATTTTGTCTATTGTGCTTTACAATATTTTTAATTCTTATCAATATCGCCAACACAAGCAAAATCAATATTTTTAATAAAATTTGTTTTTTCATTATTTTAATGTTTAATCGATAACAATTATTAACAAATTGAGAGAATAAATAATTAAGTTGCTTTAATGTACATATAGTACCTACCTACCTAATGTAATTATTTTACTTATATTGCAGATTAGTACTACATTATAATTTATAAATGATTCACTAAATCTCTGTGTTCAAAAATGTGTAGGTAAATATTTTAATAAAATATACCAGCTATATTGACACTACTTAAATTTATTGAACTCATACTTATTACCTGCAGTGGCACCAATAAAGAAAAAATTTTGTGGTGGGGGGGGGGTTGGCTCAAGTCGCATGAATTTTTAAAAAATTATAATATATATTATGCTATTATTTTTTGAAGGGGGTTTAGAGTGATTTTTGTGGGGCTAAGCGTCATTTATTCAGTGCCAATAGCCTACTAAAAATATTATAAGATACTATAGACATTTTTGTTTTTATCGTGTCATTGAAATCGTGTATTATTGATAAAACCTTTTAATACTAACCAACATTAATTAATTACAGGAAGATAAAATCTTTTCATACTTATTTAAACTTATCAGAATAAAAAAGTTCTATTGAACTACAACTAAAATCACGATTCAGTAATTTTTCATGACATAGAACCTTTTAATTTTCTTTACCTCGCTAAGTATTGAATGTAGAAACACGGTTTTTGAATCAAAAGATACACAATTTAAAATCTTATTATAATATTAACTGCTCGCATTACCACAAGCGAATCTCATATCGAGTTAGTATTTTTAACGGGGAACGAAGTGCACGGGATCATCAGCTAGTACTGAATCAAATGAATATTATTGCTTATTTCGTACAGAAGAATACGAAAAATTCATGTTATATATTATGTTTCATAATTAATATTTATAATTTAATATTAATATGCACCAACTACATAATGTGATATTGACCAGAGCTTCAGTCAATATAAATCAATACTACGATCCAATCGTCAACCATTTATATTCGAAAAATGAAAAAAAAATGTGGTAGTACCTAGCGTGTAACACGTATTTTATCTATCGAATGTAAATTATAAAAATAATTATAAATATAAATTTCATTTCTAAATTATATTATATTAAGACAAACAGCCAAACACTTATGTACTTCAATAAATAAATATTTTTTTTGTAACTATATTTTTGTGTTTATCTTATAAAAATTTAAATGCATATTTTTGAATATTTTTGTAAACGAAGAGTGCGACCTGGTCGGTACTCGGTGACGGAATAAAAGCCAAAAATCGAAAATGTTGGGAAAATTAGTTGTTTGATTTCATTGTTTTTCACTCACTTTTTTTTGCACTAGTTATTCGTAGCCCATAGGCATCCTTAATTATTTTTTCACTTTTTTTTTTGTTTTGAATGAGAAATTGCATCTAGTGCAATTGTGTTAGAAAAAAATTCAGTATCCCCATTAAGACGTATCCATTCGGTATCTGAATACCAGAATACTGATGGAAATAATTTATAATAACAGCTCAGAAAATGTGTTAAAAATGGTTATGGTATATAATTAATTACTATACTATACTATACTTAATTATTAATAATTAATAGCTTAATTTGTGGTCAGTAGCTAGGTATTAGATACCTGCATAAATGCTTTTATAAATAACACATGATTTGTATATAGCTATTAAAAAAAAAGTTGAGCGTAAATCCACAATATTTTTATTTAAGTTTCTGAAGTTAAAATGTTGACAAATTTCATCAAAATATCGAATATTTTTTCATTATTTTGAGTTAGAAATTATAATGCTTATGTTTATTTCCAAGATTTGAAAACTCAATACAATATTTACCATAAGTTTCCCAAATCTTAAAAAAAAAAAATACTTATCAGAAAGTCAAATTAATTTTTTATGAGTGTTTGAAGTGCTCATTTTTTTGGATATTTTATATTCAAATGTAAATTAACTTAATCTCATCGAAAGTTTTTCATATTTTGTTGTAATTAAATAACGAATGATCGCAAACCCTAGACATTTTTACCAAATGTTCATTTTATCATTTTTTATAAATAAAAATATTATTCTATAAAGAAAATAATAATATGACTCGTTTTGAGTTAATATTATAGACATTTAAAATTTAAAATTTTAGATTCTGAGTGTAGCTACAATGCTACATCTTACATGATATGTGGTGTTTTTTCAACATTTGGGGTACCTAGTAAAAATGCTCTGATCTTCAATAAGTGATTGTTGGACCTAGTTGTTACTTTTGTGAGGTCAAATCGTTAATTATATCCAATAAGTTTTTGGCTCTTTTAGATTCTGCACGGACCGATGAATGTATTGATTTTACAATGATGTGTGTTATTATTATTTTTGTTTATTTTAATTTTTGTATCAGTCAACATGGGTTGGGGGGTAAAAGTGCTTCGATTTTCTTCAATAAAATCTTTTCTGGTAGGAAAGTGAACCTAGTTAGTGCCTTTGGGAGGTCAACATTTAAAATTTATAATAGTTTTCAAAAACGACAGGAAAACAAAAATATCATCCTGTTAAAAATAGACGATATTGCTGATATTACGATAGCATAATAATAATAATAACATATTATCTATTATCAATATAGTATTTATCCATGGTTTAGCTTCATAGAGTACTGTATGTATAGCTTATAGGAAACGTTAATGTATTATAATAATATTGAATAGGTATTGATAAAGTTTATATTATCATTGCAAATCTTTGTATTTTATCTTATATAATATATATTATATATGTGTTCATGTTTCTTTTGATTTACGAAGCATACTTTTATTACTATATCAAAATATTTCTGATTTAATAAAAAAAAATACTATTCTCCAGGGGCCCACTATTGCTTAATATCCGTTGTGGGCCCGGGGCCATGGCCCCCTGCACTTTTAATCCGGGCTTGCTAATAAGTAATAATAATATCTCAGCTCAGAATCGTTTTTCGTATAAAATGATATCATATTATATTGAAATATTTGAACAATTTAAATATTAATTATAATACCATCCATTACAGCAACACCTAATGTACAGCAGAACGACATCCACTTTTTAATAGTTTTTTTTTAAAAATAAATATTGATAAAAAAATTTTTGCTTGGTCAAAAAACTTGAAAATATAATATACAAGGTTCCTTGTAAGTTGTGAATTTTGAAAAAATAAGTAAAAATCACGAAAATTTGAAAATTATTTTGAGTTAAAAATGCATACATTTTTAAATTCCCAATAGTTTTCAAAAGCGATAGAAAAAAGAACAAACAATTAAGGCAAAAGGGGAATTTTTACGCAAAACCAGTTTTCGAAAAAACCGATTTTAGTTTGGTGTTATTCTATAAAAGTGACTGTAGATACTAAAAATTTTTAATGAATATTTGTGTTAGCATTTTCTATACACCATAATATTTTCAAAATATTTTGACTCATGTTGAACTATCGCCATATGAAATGTTCGATTATTATAATTTTTTTTTCGATTAATGTCTATAAAAAATGTTAAATTGGTCAAAAAATTTAAAAATGTTGTACAAAGTTCTTCGTAAGTTTTTGTTAGTAAAATTTTAAAAAAAGTTGAGCCTAAATCCACAGTATTTTTTTATGAGAATTTAAACTTAGAATTTTGACAAAATACGTAAAAATCTCGAAAATTTGCAAATTATTTTGAGTTAGAGATTAAGAAAAAATTTTTTTTAATCTAAGATATGAAAATGTAATACGAGTTTCTTTATAAACTAAAAAAAAGTTAAAAAAATGTCTACAAGAAAGTCAAATTCAATTTTATGAGAGTTTGAACTTCAAATTGCGACAAAATACTAAAAAATCACAAAAATTTGCAAACTATTTTAAGTTAGAAATTTATAAAAATGTTTCTATTTAAATCTCAAATATGAAAATTGAATACAAGATTGCTCATAAGTTTGTCTAAGTTTATCAAAAAAAAAAAAACAAATAAAATATCTACTGGAAAGTCAATTTATATATTTTTATGAGCATTTGAAGTTGACATTTTTAGAACATTGGATATTTTCTCGATTTCTCATGAAACGACTTAAATATTTTGTTGTAATTCAACAACCAATAACTGTAGATACCAACATGAAATTAAGAAATTTACACCAAATGTTTATTTTATCATTTCCTATACTCGATAACATTTTCAAAATATTTTTTCTTATTTTGAGCTGTTAACTGTAATTTTCAGTTTTCATTTTTTTAGTTTTTCTTATCCGTAAAATAAATGTTAATAAAATGTTAGTCGTTGGGTCAAAAATAGGTATTAAAAATACGTCGAATTCACTTTTTTTTATAGGCATTTAAAGTTCAAATTTTGACTAAATTTACAAAATTATTTTGTGGTTAAATATGTATAAAATATTCAATTTTTATAGCTAAGGATTGAAAGTTTAAAACAATGTTCCATCGTTCCATGTTATTCTGTAATGAAAAAATAAAAATAATATAATGGCACAGTTTTTTTTAATAGTTATTTTACTTTCAAATTTGGACGTCATTGCATATTTAAGCTAAGAATAACGATTTTAGTTATTTTGTTGTAATCTGAAAATATTATTTGTGGGTACTTGAAATTTTTACCTATATTATTATATTTTATTCACACAATGACTTTTCAAATATATTTTTTTGGGCAAAAATGAATTTAACTTAGTGTTGTGCTAATGCCCAACAGTAAAATAAATGACTTCAAACACAATATTATATCATCAAATATACTAAGTAATATTTTAAGCTGACAGATCGTCTTGACTATGTCATAATATAGGTACTGCTCTCATTACCACAAGCAAATCTCATATAGGGTTGGTATTTTCAACGGGCAACAAAGTGCACAGGATCAGCTAGTATTGTATAAATAGATCTAGGTATTATCTAATACCTATTTTATAATTGTATTCATAATACATTATTAATTTTAAAATAAATTATAACTTAACTTTAATCTAACAAACTATGTTTAATTATTTTATCTAATTTTTATAATAATTTAACTATTGTAACGTGTTTGCACTTGCATATTTGCATTGCAATGTTTGCTTATAAATTATAATAAATAATTATATACTGCCTATCTTAATTAGTATAATTAGTTTTAAATTTAAAAACACGGTACAAGTGACTTTGTTCGTAATTTATTCTGAAACCAAAAGATATAAATGTAATATAAGAGCATTTTTTATAGTTATTTTAATTTAAATCAGATATTTGAATGGAGAATAACACACAGAATCTTTTATGTACCTATATTACATAATTTATATTATATTTTATTTATCTACATAAACAGAGGCGTGTTCAATGGAATTTCGCTCCTTACCAACAATTTTTAAAATATTTTATTGGTGTCATATATATTATTTGTAATATTTTTTGGTCTATTCGTAGTAAATTATTTTATTCAGTGATTTGAAATTTTATTAATATCAAAATATTTAAGTAGCTTTTATAATATTATATGAAATATATTTTTAATAATAATTTAACTTATACTTTTATGTATAAAGAAGATATTAGCATATTATTTATAATACCAAAATATAAATTGTAATTTGTAATAATACACTTAACATTGTTTAGTTTAGTTTATTCATACGCATTAAACACTAAAAATAATCGTATGATTAATATCGTGGATTAATATTTCCATATAGTTTTAAGCATTCCATGTATCATTTTATGTTTAATGTCTAATACCTATAGTCTCACCCTACTTTTAAGAATAATGTTCAAATTTGTAATTTATTTCATGAAAAATCTAAATTACAAATAATACTACATATTTTATACAAATTTATAATATTTTGAGAGAGAATATATTTTTTGTTATATTCATTTGTAAGTAGTGGTTTAAAAAAAAAAAAACTAAAGAATAAACACCCAGAGAAAAAACATTCATATCATACAAATTTTCTGTATTGAATGTATTGAGTACAAAATAGAAAGTACTTAAATTTTTTTTCTATTTCATTTGTTTAAAGAAACTATTTTTTTTCCTTATAAAAACTCACTATTCATTTTCTACAGATAATATATCATTTTTTATTAATTCCAAGACTTGTTCAACAACAACCTAAGTATGTCCAAACCTTATCCTAAAACCACAATCATCATATTTTATCATATGATTAATTCTTTCTCTTACCTTGTAAGGTCTTTGTCAATAATTAATAAATTCTAATATTTCATCACCAGCATTGTTTAATAAATATTTGGCTGAGTTTTCATTATATTTATGCTTATTTATTTTTAACCACAGTAGGACAATACAATCATATAATGATAAGGTATTTATTTTTTATTTTTTAATCCTACAGTTAAATATTTAACTAGTAGCACAATTTATAATTAACTATCAGTTAAATATGACTGAATTCCAGGACTTAGAAATATTTAAATGATAAAATCTATGTATCATAGGTGTGAGTATGGAGGATTCCATGTATGCCATAGCATCCCCTTTGGAGTTATCTTAATCATAGTTTTTAGTTGTAAATGCTTGGATTAGAATTTAAATATTATTTCTTATAAAACATATTGGAAGTTGAGACAATATCAAATATTAATTCAATTTCATAATAATATTATCGCTGGACAATATTTCATTATCATCACCAATATAAATAATAAAATATATTGATAACTTATGATAATAATTGAAGAGATAATGTTGAAAATAGTTTCAACCAGGAAACTCTTAAGTGTTATTAGTGTCATAGGTTGTTTAATACCACTAAAAGCTGAAAAAATTGATATTGATTTTCGATCTCATAAGTTTTTACTTAATAGTGATTAATTAGAAAATGAGCAGGCCTTCACGTTTTATGACAGATTTTGTTACAAACACATAAAACGTTAAATGGTTGAAAAATGTATCAACAAGTCAAAATTAGTTCAATATTTAAGAGACAAGGCATTTCAACTTCTTGTGACAATTCCAGTCATTAGCTGCTCATGCGAAATAGATTTTCTAAACCCAGTTTGGTGAAAACAAAATTAAGAAACCATATGAAACAAGAAAGATTGAACACGATGATTTTGATTTTTATTAAACAAGAATTAGCATCCCAGATAAATCATAAAGATGTTATTGATGATTTTGAGAAACCACATTCTTTTGATCGAAGATTAGAATCTTTTATAGAATTGAATTTCTATAATTATTTACTTGTACAATGAATATATATTATATTACGTTGACATTTCTTATATGCATTATATATTTGTGTAGATTTTCATTATGATTTAATAACTATTGTACTGAGTTAGGTTAAAAATACCAGCACACCCAGTGAAAAAAGTCTGCCCACATTTATGCTATGTACTAAAATAAATAAAAACGACACAAATAATGTTCACAAATATTTAATACACGGTATAAAAGCAAAAACACTATGAACATATACATTTTTTTTATCAAGATACAAAATTTTCAGGAAATTAAGAAGTTGATTCCCTTACATTTTATGATACCCTGTAAAAAATAAAAATAAATTTAGCAGAAAAATGAAAGATTAATACAATATAATTTATACTTAAAAAATATTTATCAACAGTAATTATACTGCACGTTAGACAAATCAAATAAAAATAAATAAATATTTTTTTATATTAACTTCGTTAGTTTATTATACGTTCATTAAAATAAAACTAGACTGTGCTTTTTTTCAGCATTCAGCTTAATTATTATTTAAATTATGTCAGACAAATTATAATTTAAACTTGTTTTATAGTGAAAATTTAATTTAAAAAAAATACATTTGTTTGTAATAAAAATGTAATTTTATTTTATTAACTATTACCAACAATATGTAGATATTAAATTGCTAGAATCATGAGAAAATCTTAAGAGGATATTAGATCAATATTTGTTTTCTATCTTAGGCCCACGATCAACATAGATAAAACAATTTCATCTAAAATTGTTTTTATTATGATTTGTGACTAATGAGTAAAATCACATATTAAAAAAATTATAGAGGATACTTAATATTTTTGATTGTATGACATATTGGTTTCATATTTTATTTTTAAAATAAAACAAAAGATTAGTACATTTAAATTATGTTTAAATTGTTTTGAGGCAATATTTAGACAAAATGATATGTCATACCTTCAAAATTATTATTCTCTATAATTTTTGTAGAGGTTTTTGTAATTAAAAAATAATAATTCTGAGTGAATGGACTTTGTCTGTTAAGTGTAGGCCAAAGAGAGAAAATAGTGTGCTGACATCTTCTTAAAAGCCTTTCTAATATTGATGTTTGGTTTTTACTATATTATTGCATATTAAGATGGTGTGATCTAAGTATGTGTTTTTTTCATCTTTCAAACATTTAACATAATGAATTGAAATTGATAGAATCTAGTTTTTATTGTTAGTTTTAATATTATAGTGAATTGGCAATTAAATTAAAAGTTATGAATATTATTTGTTATCTCTCTTCGGAATTTGTTGCAATTTTAATTTTAAAGCAATAATGAACATTTTTAACTTTCAATATTTCACATACTTACTTATAACTTGCTTTAAAATCAAAGTATACAAATCAAGGAGAGAATATGGATAATATGATTCCCTTTAAATTTGATAGTTGATCAATTTATTATTAACACAGTAATATTAAAAGAAACGACACGAAATGGATTCTACTAAATGTAAATTTGCCATGTTGTACATTTGTTAAACTAATACAACACATGCCTGTAACATTTACGACTAAATACTTTAGAAATAGAATGCATTCATCATCCAAATAAATGAAACTAAAATGAGAATTGCAAAGTATTGCTAGTGTTTTTTTAAATTTTTTGTTAGAAAACTTATAGTTAAATTGTTCAAAGTAAAAGTAGTACTTACACAATGATGTTGTTGATTGGTATGTGAATCAGTTTGACAAAGAAGCCAATGAAACCCATAACGCAAAATCCAATGGCCGTAGCAATTGCGATTTTTTTGAACTCTGTAAAGCAAAATTAATTACACAAATGAAAAAGTACTAAAAGTATTATTAAAGATGATGCTACCCATGCGTTTGTTGCCTCCGTCTTACAAGTGTATGACAAAGCAAATTTCAGCTCACTAGTGTCAATACACTCTAATATCAAAACTAATAGCATACTATTGAAACTAGTGAATGAACATTTGCAATGTTGTAAGCGTAAGACAGAGACTACAAACGCAAAGCAGCGTTTTCTAAAATGGAATAAAAATTGAGTTTACCTTTCCTGCTAGGTTTGGTGCATCTTTTAACCAGTCTAATCGAGTCCTTGGAAAACTGCCGCCCGGGTTCCAACATTTGTTTAACTTGATCCATAGTTTTTTCTGCGCTGTTCTATGTAGATGAAATAAAACCTCAGTCAGTATACTCGACTACGATAATAATATACTCGAGCTCTGTGTACTTACACTGATGATTACGGTGCGTGACAGTTGTAGTTGACGCCTGTTCGAAAAGTGAATGCGATCAAAATGGTGGTCGATCTCGTTAGCCGCCGTGCGTTACTAATTAAAGTGAGTAGTAACTGGCCAGGAATATTTTCGATTGTTATCACCAATAACGGCGCACGTAAACGTAAACAAACATGAGATCGACGCAACTGGTAGAAACACCGAGGAACAAAAGATTACTGATATCATGGAACAAATGGCGGCAAAATGCTCGCAACATCTGTGAGAGCTGATTACAGATAGTAGACTTCAGTACGGCGTCGTAAGACGTGGTGCACGCGATGCATGTTCGTTCGCACTATCACGCACGCACACACATGTTGCATACGACATCGTTGACAAGGCTTTTATTAGTTGTTGGTGTGATTGATAGGGGAGGGAATTTGTTGTATGTTGCGATCCGAATACCTTAAATCATGCCATGGTCGACCGAGATGCAGTCTAGCAGGGGCGTATTTAGATATATATATATTTTTTTTTTTGGGAGGGGGCTGTGGTATTTTCTCCAACTGAAATTCCCCAATTCAGCATAATAAAAACAAGAGTTAGAAAATTAGTACACAATTTTAA
>PVMI01057692.1:0-20091 GCA_008528875.1 Aulacorthum solani | reverse complement strand
TAACGTAGTTATTCTGCAGAATTATTACAGTACAGTAAAAATTCAGATTACACCCAAAGATTATTATCATTCGTTGTTCAATTATAAAATTTTAGTGTATAATATAATATTTATTGTTTGTGTGCTCACGAAATCACCATGCTGCTCGTATTATGAAATCAGATGAACACAAATTTAATAAATATTATTATTACTAGGAAATTATTTTTATTAATATTACCATAACACACCTTATAAATCTACGATACCAAATATTCTATATAGACCTTTCACTTTTATGTAATGAAATTGGAATACATTTTAATGTGAATGAATAAGATGAAAATATATTAATGGACGATATATTGATGCCATAAATGTAAAAAAGAATAATCTGAAATCTGATGATCTGAGAAAACTGATTTTAGCCAATCCAAATATAAAACTATTGACATACGTATAAGCTATAATAAACTTAATCAATCTTTCATCCTGATAAAAAATATAATTTTAAAATGTATCGACAAAAATATCAGATAAAAAAAAGGTAGATCTACATTGTTATAATCAAATTGAATTCCAACTCACTCCTCCGATCATGATTTTTATGAACAACTAACAACAGTAATTGATTTATCAGTATGTCAAAAATTGTAATTCTTTAATTTTTCATAAAAAAATAACACCTTACTGCTTTTAATAAAGCAAGTAGGTACCTAAAAAAAAAAAAAAAATAATTAGAAAAAATGTATTTTAATAATACCTACTTAGCTGAAATGTTGTCAAGGCACATTTTTTTAAATGTTATATTATTGTTGTCTTTATCAACATGAATAAACTAAAAAGTCTTCAACAGCTAGGTCATTTGCTTATAATTACATTAACACTAATTATATACTCAGCATAACTATGGCAGCTTTACAATGGGAATACATTTTATATAATATTATCTAAGTATTTACTATTACAACAATACTATCTACAAATACTTTATGTTATTTGTTTTTTAATTAACGATATAGGAAATGATTTCTCATTAAAACTATTTATGATTTGTAGTTACTAAGCCATACTTTACATTCAAATTATTGTTATTTGATGAAAATTGAAATTAATTAGTGTAGTGAGAAAGAATTGTTAATTTTATTTTTAATACATGAAACGTTCGCCTATCTACTAAATACTACCCATCAATAATAATGTTAACATAAAATAGATTTTGTTTTATTAATGTTTTTGCATTATCAAACATAGGTACCTACCTACCTAATAAAAACGTAAAAATTCTATTTACTCACAAATTACGTTTTTGAGTTACTACACGTATGTTCTGCCAGTGATTATCTCGGGGCATTCCGGGGTATTCCGCGTATAAAATACGCCTACTTATATATTGAAACCATAATAGGTAGTTTATAATGTATAATATTGTGTTTGGTATTTTATAATTTATTTTCTTATTGATATTTCCAAACACGGAACAGTCGCGGGCCGCTTAGCATTCGACGACCATGTCGGCTTGGGTATATCCCAACATTCAAACGATCTATGCCTAATCGGATTTTCAGCAATTATTGCATCTCACGGAGGTCCAGGGCTGTATTACGACCGGGGTTTCCCGACGGGCGACCGCCGAGCGTGCCGACCGGCGAGTAGGTCATCGACTCAATGCCACACGCGCGTGCTACGACACCGAGGAGCTATAGCTGGCAATGATGCAACCCGTTCTCGGTATATTTTACAACGTTATAAATATTATTATATGGTGTACCTTTTGTACAATCTTTATGCTGGGAATATCCGAGTGTGTGATGTCCTAAATACGCGTTTCTAAGATTTGTTACACTCGACGACGATCGACCAATGGCACGATCAATCACATTACATTATAGTAATGTATAGTATTATAATTTATCATAATAAAATGTACGTAATTACTATATATATATATATAAAGAGATTATTTTATTATGAAACAGGTGGCACACGAAATTTTTAAATAATATCGACGATAAAATTAATTATTCTATGTGATTCGTATATGTTATTTTAGTTACAGCGACCAAGAAATCCACTATTCCGAATATTTTTTTAAATCCCCAATCACTCAATGAACTGAATAAATTGTGAAACAAATTTGAATTATTTAAAACTCAATAGGTTCCCTGCAAAATCTAGATAGGATTAATTGTAAATTATAAAATATCTTATGCGCAATACGCAAAGTATAACATTACGTCTTTACTCTTTATATTTATAATACTGCTAATTATGGTTAGTTACTATATTCACCAATTGGTAATTATTAATTACCTGTATAGTATCACTTGTAATTTGTAATTATCAGTATCGTAAATTGAAACAATTTTCTGTTCGTTTTTCGTTATTAGGACTAAATTTAAATTTAATATCCCCCGCGGCCCCACGACCGCAAGACAAACAAAAACAATGTAGGTATTAAAATGTTAGGTATATCATAATCGATTACTGTCAATCACATGGTTGCACATTTATAGTAAATTAAATCTTGAGTCATGGCTAAGTAGGTGCATTGCATTGGAGATTTAATTTATTTTTCTAAATTTATATATTTGCGTAGGTATTACCATTGAGTACTTATAGATAATGATTTTGAAATAATAATTCCTGTTTACACTAAACATTTAATGAATCAATAGTTAGATAATAGTCCCTTAAACAAGATTTGGTAGTTCACGATTGGTCCATTCAATTTTATTGAACCATTAAATTTAATCATTTTTTTTTATGCAACATTAGACTAATTTTAAGAAATGTACAGGTATTTAAAATTTTCGATTTTTTTGTCCATAATAAATGTTATAGCAGCTTGATTAAAAACTTTGAAAATTCAATACAAGGTTCCTTGTGATAGTTGTACTAATACTCAGAACTATTAAAAAATTTCGAAAATACAATTTTTTTATAAGCGTCAGAGGTTCAAATGTTGACGAAATTTAAGTGTTACCAATAAGTAAATTGGGAATAATAAACTCTTTATATATTTTATAATTGCGCTTAAGAAATATACTCTTCTTTGGATATTTTAAATAATATGAATTTAAAAGTATGTCACAGTCATATTTATGTTAATTTATAGACGGCTTGGAAACCTTTTTAGAGATGGAGAGTCTCCCTGGTTTCCGCCAATATATTAATCAAAGTATTAAAAACGAACAATAAAGTAAAGACCCTGTTGTTAAGTATAAGGAACAGTTATAGATTCACTATTAATTTAATTTAAATATATATTATTAGTATTATTATCGTTAAAGTTTCAGCAGCTAAACAATAATTTGGCTTGTGTTTTTTAAGAACTTATCATAAAAGTGTTTTGAATTCAATGTATCTACACTTGTACAATTCTGATTATATTAAATCATTGAGTAAGAGTAAACATAGTATATAGCCATATAGGTAGTATATTATATTCAATGGTAGATATTATATGTCTATTGTCTATTGTCTATTTATGTACCGAAATATGTTTTATACTCGAATTAAAACTATTTGTTGTTTTACAATCTTCTGATAATACAATGAATGAATTCTATTCAACATGAAGTAGGAACAAACAGAAATGTATTCATAAAATCAATCTGTATTACATATTTTTACATTATATTTTACTTATAATTGTATTGCCATGTTTAGATAATTCCCTTAACTTCCGTCTGTGTTCTTATTGTTCACAAGTATAGTGTAAAAAAATAACATAATAATAAATATTATGTTTATATTTTGGTATAATAAAATATAAAGTATAATTAATGTCAGTGGTTACCTAATTTTGAACGCTACTTAAGTCTAATATAACAATGAAATTATAGACCGTTGTATAACTATAATATTTATACTTGATATTATACTCCATATTTTGATTATAATATACCTATGTTGTGACATAAAACTATAAAAGTGAGAATTTACAATATATCAATATCTAACTGTAATCTATATGTATATATAGGCTCTATTATTGCGGTAAAATGTATAAATATTTATATAATTGATTTTAATCTTTCGTCACATCACAAATAAAAATATAATATCATACATCATGTAAAACCACCGCAAATGTATTGTAAGTAACTAATTATTATCGATAAAAGTATAAAATAGAAATCAGTATAATTAGTTTATGTATGTCAATTGTTATAACGATTAATATAACATAAATGCGTTTTAATCACCTCGTAGATCGTATAACTCATTTTAGGTGCGTAATAATACTGTATGTAGTTGATTGATCATAACATGTTGTCAATATGCAATTCGTATCATTTAAACCTAAAAATTAAAAAAGTATACAGTATAATCTGTGTAGGTTCGTTAAATGTAAACAATTATTTAACTATGGTTTTAAAGAAATTTTAACAAGTCCAAATCACCAATATTGTACTGTTGTATCTGTGTTTTAATATTTTATTGAATAAAATAATAGTTTGTGTACAAAACTTTGATTGTAGAAGTCTTTGTTTCGTAATGTTGAAACATTATACTATGTTAACGTAAAACTTTTTGCTGAAATATTTGAGTAGGTACCTACTTATTAGTAATTGTAACTACTTACAAATTCTTTTCAATAAGTTTTATTTAAATGTACGTCTGTACGGACATAATATAGCTTTTAAACATATTATTACATCTTTGTATTTGATCCACAATAATTAATATGTATGCATTAATATAATGACGTTTCAAAAACAAGCGCGTGAGTAAAAAATACGAATGGAAAACAAATTATGCGTATCGAGCATGCATGATTAAATCTAACTATGTACACGTTCGTTGCACGGAAACATCTTTAAGCGTGCGTATGAATACGAGTTCGTTAATTTTTAATGTTTACTTAATTTCTTGTTTCCGTATAGTATAAAGTAACACTATATATTATGCATAATCGTATAATGCGTGTTTTCTAATATAAAGTAAATATCACAATACGAGTTTAAAGTGATTAAACACTTAATCACACAAATCACGGGAGGGTGGAAACTTAATCTACACTAATATTCCAGAATGTATAAAAAAAAATATGCACATGCGTATCATATGCAAGATTATTTTAAATCAACATCGAACCCCATAAACATTGACTGTAATAGTATTTCGGCGGTCATTAAATAACTTGGACGGTAATATTGTCACTATTGCATTTCAGATAGCATACTATTAGGAGTGTGCCTATATTTTTATATTTCATGTTATATATGATTTTCGTAGAACAAATGTCAATGCAATGTTTATAAATCTTCACAGTAGGTAGTTTTTATTTTCTGGCCATAGAGATAATATTTTAATATAATAATTTATAGTTGAATTTAAGTATTTAACATAATGTAATATAGAACTCAGCTGCTCGGTTAGGAGGTTAGGTTCTAGGTTAGGACAGGTGATTCTAACTCAGATATTAGTTAAACATTAAAAGATATTAATAATAATATATCATTATTATATGCTGTTGATATCGTCATGTTTATATAAATTAGATATTATTATTCTGATATTTATGAGATAAACAAAGTTGGTTCATAAGACATTCATATAATATCTGGTTGATATATTAAGTTTTGTGAGGAAGTTAATAAAGATATTCTTTAGATATTAAGATAAAATTAATAATATCTCATTGATATTTATTTAATATGCTTCTGCTATATGGGTGTATGCATGTCGATTTGAACATTAGACTTACGTATATAGTTACGACTTGCGTTTGTAGAATAACTTACAAATGACAGCATAGATATTCGTATATTATACAAGTTTAACTACAAATTTTTTCAACGAATATTTTATAAACGCGTTTTGACTATTATGAATATTATAATCAATTGCAATCGTAATATTACAAGAGCGTACAACACGGTGTGGGTATATTGCATAAACCCATTAACTCCCGCTGATAGAATACACCTTAATTGTTTTCAACAATAATTAATAATTAGAACACTTAGAAGTTTTGTAACAATTCAGTATTTATGTATATCTACTTATATAAGTACAATACGAATATACGATACATGCATTGAATATCCATGGCAATATTGCAATGGTCGGATGTCTTTGATAATTCGGAGGAGTGTTGTATAATAATACGATTAGTGCCTAATATAGGTACATTAAATGTTGGAAATTAAATTGAAACTTAATTAATAATTTAAAATATTTTTGATGATATCCTTTTTGAAAAAATTACTTTCATCTACGATTTTATTCGAATTGATGACCACCATGAGAATAAAATGTCATTTGTTATAATATCGTATTAATAAAAAATAAAACAAAAAATGTTAAGAAGACGATGTTACTTAAGCAGAATCTAGAAGTAATTAAAAATTAAATCATAAATACTCTGTTTTATCAGAGTTAAGTAAGTATTTTTTTCCTTTTTAAATTAGAACTTTAAGAGCTATATAAAAATATATTGCTTAGTGTTTGCTAACTTTTAACTTATAACTTCAAGTTCTTAACTTTGAATTCACGTAACTAACTCAAATAAATATTTTTCATTAACTTGCCCTCCTCTGCTTGAAAATATCTACCAAAAAATATATTTCAACGATAAAACAGCTTTGATTTAGTTACATTTTTTTGTATTTAATAAAATAAATATTATATCACCTATCATCTTATAAACTAAAAACCATGACGCAGTTATAAATGTATGCATTGAAATAATAGTTTAAATAATACACCACAATCATATTGGCTGCAGGGCTCAAATTATTTTAATATAAAATTAACACATGATATCTATAAAAATGTTATGATAGGTACCTAATATTTACAAGTTCAGTATTATTATATTTAAAATAAAACACGTAATCCAATACCTACTAAAGTAAAATTAAATTTTAATTATTCGAATCTAATAATATTATATATCATAGGTATTGGTATTTCTTATAACTGAATATAATTTTAACAATATTATAAATAAAATAATAATTAAATGACTAAAAAATATATAATATGTAATCCTGAACTGGAATAAAAATAAACAAGTTAAATTCGATGTATTAATTTTTTATTACTGTGTGTGACGTGTAATTTTATGCATAAAATACAATGTATTTTATTTTTTTTAAATATGGTACATAATTTTAAATAAAAATGATAGCTTCCTAAAATATACATATTTTTTTTTTTAGAATAATATACTTAATTACATAATAATTGAATTGCTTGTATTTATATTTAATACCTGTTATCGTCGCATCCATTTTTACAGTATAATATTCTGTTGGTAATAATAATATGTCTGTGTTCGCATAACATTTATGTAACTATAATTGCCCATATTTTACGCCGTTTTTAGTTACTAACATTTTAAATAAATAAATAGAGATAATATGAACGTTTATAATAATTATAAAGTTATTAATATACTTGTTTATAAACTAATATAATAGAATATATTACGTAAAAACCACACAATACACTATATCATAATAATAAATAATTCAATAAATACAATAAAAAATTAATTGTTCACAAAATAATATTATAAACGTATAATTAAAAGTTGTCATCATTAGGCATAATTTTAAAACATATTTTTACTACAAACTATGAGTATATTGGACACGTTCTTGTTATAAAACTAAAACAACATTTTTGGAACATATTTTATTCTAGTACGTCAAATTATTAACATTTGGGCTTCAAAATAAAAATATTTCTGTTGTCTTATAGAGGTATACTCTTCTATGTAGTATTTACATCATAAATAGAGCATAAACACTGACAAATATTAAAAGTAAACTGTATTATAGTAATATCGTCTTTATTGCCGGTCATACGTTTTTTTATTTCCTCCATAATATTATTTAACATACAAAATATGATCAATTAATCGTAATATAATATATTAACACCGGAAATATATTCCACACATCATTAATTATAACTAATACATTTTTTAGGCTAAGTAAGTATTGAAGCTACACTATAATATTGCATAAATGTAATGTATGTTATGTACACTTTAATTTTAACGCTTTAGTACGAATACTTGTAGCCGTGTTTTTCGACAGGTTCGTAAGAGTGTAAGACATCGTAACCGGTCAGATATCGTGTGGCCGGTGGAATCACAATTTCGGCTGCAGGAGCGGGTGCCTTATAATATTGATAAGCATACGGATACGGTTTGATAGGAACTTGAACTTGAGGGCTTATGTAATATTGACCAGTAACAACCAACATGGCAGTAGTCAACAACAAAAAAAGCTGAAACGTAAGAATTCATTAATATTCACAAAACGTAAATATACATACCAGTAGGTAACCAAATATAATATATATTATCATCACTTTTTATTTAATTTCAGTGCTCAAATCGGAAGTAATAGAAGTGGGAAAGCAAAAACATAAAATCAATTTGCGTACTCGAATATTTCAATTTTGTAGTGATCATAGGATATAGGTAATTATAAGATCAACGCTAAATATTTTTTAAAAAAGAAGGGGTCCCCCGCGTGTTTGGCATTAAATCAAGTACTGCTTATTATTATAAGTTATCAGCTACTTGTTATTAGGATTAGGGACTTTTGGGAATTCACATAGTACATTATTCAAAAAATACCTAAGTGATGAAAAAATCTGTACCTATCATATATACCCGCTGTAGTCGGATACAATTTTTTGTCATATTTTTAGATTTTACTTTTTAGATTCTGGGTGAAGTGATGAATGTATTGATTTTACAATGATCAGCTCCCAATTACGGAAAATGGGGGAATATTTAAGAAATAATATGAAATCAATATGATTGATTTCATTATTTTGTAGAAACTTGATATTTTCACAAATATTTATAGCAACATTTTCTAAATATCATTTAACTTATTCTAAAAAAAAAATATTTATTAGAGATATAAATATTTCTAAAAAAAAGTTGAGAGTAATCCACGTTTAATTTTTATCAGCGTTTGAAGTTAAAATGTTGATGAAAGTCTTCAAAATTATGAACTTATATTTTTTTTTAGATAAAAACCTTCCTTCAATCCTTTCTGAATAATTTTCAAAAGATATTCTCTTTCATAAAATTTTATTGTAATTTGAAACTGTAATTAAAAAATGTATTTTTTATAAAATCTGCTCCATTCTGAATATACATAACTAGAGACCTATTTAATTACATTTCATGTATATTTAATTGATTTGACTATTTGTATTTAATCATTTATTATTAGGCATTTTTAAGCACGTGGTGAAACACCTCACAAGTCACGTTATTAGGCATTCGGTTGAACATGACGAAAACAATATTATCAAATAATAGTAGCTTATTGACAATGTGACCATGCAAACCTGAACTATAATAACGTGATGAATTTTTTAGAAACCCTTACTAGAAAACATTCATGAATAACTTTTAGATACTCGCGGATATCCTAGTCGGGCTTTCAATCAATTATATAATAGTACTAGTTGAAACTATGAAACTAATTATTTACTCTAAAATATTGCTTATTTAATGTTCAAACTTCAACAATTTAATGATAAGTGGTAAATAGTAGGTATTAAAATATATTTATTTAAATTCATTTTTGTTATATTTATTGAAAACATTAATTCTTTGTTTTAAAAATGTATCCAATAATATTCACTGGCAAAGTAAATACTTAATTAGTAATGATTGCATTCATATTAAGTAGTTGGTAATTTATAAGTATGTTATATTATGTGTTATTCGTTATCAAAATATATTTTATCGTATAGTTATGAAATCGGATAAAACACAATTCAAAATAATATTTGACTTATATTTACATTCACTTTTATATTGTTATATTCTTATTTTATTATTAATTTTTTATTTTTAAACTGTTATTATTATTAATCCAAGTAGCAGTAAGTGTATCCATAATATTTTATCAAAGTTATATCATAATTATATGGTATATTGGACTGGACTTATACTTAACTTCAAAAACCAGTAGGTTTACGTACTAAAGTACTTAAATAATATTATGAATTGGCTATTGTGTCGGTGGGCGGGGCATAGTAAACAGTAACTCACGTGTTAATAATATTCATAATATATACTAATTTCACCCCTAAGTATAAATACAAGTCACCCATTGAAAAGCATACATGTGCAAGACGTTTATCGATCGGAGTCGAAGGTCGTTAAAATGTTAAAGAATTTTTTTAAATAAGTACTATTTGATCTTTTATTTACAGATTTATAAGTTATATCCTGCAACTGGAACTCATGCTTAAAAATTAGACTAATATTTTAACTAGATAGGTATCTAAAAATATAACGACAATGTGTGTTTTTTTATATGGAAACTACTTTACTGGCGATTCTTTACAAAAATATCTGTAATGAACGATCTTTTTGGTAGAGAATAATGTTATTATTTATCAAGTATGGTCACGGTTGTCGTTATAGAATTATTTATTTATTAGTGTTTTTATTTTATGTGAATCATCATTACTAGTTAATGTTATTTTTTTGCACTGGAGACAATTATTGTAATAACAATTTTTTATAACGTTTGAAATAATTTTCCGTTTCTGTATAATTTGATGATATTTTCATGTCATATGGTGTTATTATCATTGTATTATATACTTTTATTAAATTGTGTAAGTACACAATTTAATAAAAAAATTGTATTTAATTTATTTAATTCTATACTTATATGTGCTGTGCTGAGTGAGATAGATGATTTTTTAGATATGGGTAATTCTATACAGCACAGAATGTTCAAAAATCGTTATTTCTTAGTATTTATGTTCGTTCAAGAAATAGGGTGTTCAAAATAAATTGAATTGATTGACAAAAACAAATTTTTATATAATGATGTAAGAATATATCATGGAAAATGGTCAATTATCATTCAGTTATACCTGATAGATCATAAGTTAATATTGCTAAAATTAATTAATTTATCATAAGCATACACAATTATTTGCAGTCTATTATGAATTGTTGGGTTATTTAAATAAATAATAAGTAGGTTTATTGATTTTCAGCATTTTATGTTAAAATGGTTTTACATGAAATACTGAGATAATAATGAAATTTAATTTCTTCATTTTCACGATGGGCAGAATCGTCTGTGGGAAAAGCCAGATTACGAGAGAACTGCAGTTCACTGGTTTTTATTTTTATTTTTTTTTTCTATTAGAATATAATTATCAAATTTTTATTAGTTAGCATAGGTGCAATACATTTTATACATGGGTTAGAAATTAGAATCCATTTAATGTAAGACACTTATTTTTTAAAAAACTAATTACGTTTTAGTAAATATTTTTTACACAATTTAAATCATTAAAAAAATAATATTCTTCAAAAAAAATTTTTTGTATATTGTACACATTTTTTATCGTTCCTTTTTAAAATTTTATAACTTATTTAATGAAACAT
This sequence comes from Aulacorthum solani, assembly GCA_008528875.1. Taxonomy (NCBI): domain Eukaryota; kingdom Metazoa; phylum Arthropoda; class Insecta; order Hemiptera; family Aphididae; genus Aulacorthum; species Aulacorthum solani. The sequence goes on along the minus strand of PVMI01057692.1, from coordinate 8,702 downwards.
GTATTTTTAATTCCTTGTATTTAAAAGTAGAATATTTTTTGAAGTACTATAAAAACGAATTTTTGACGAGTATTTTGTGTATTATTATTATTCAAAAAAGTAAAATCTTAATAAGTAATAAAAAAATCAATTTTTTCCAAAAATTTTGTTTAGTAACAACCTAAAACTCTGAAAAAACTTTAGAGTTTTCTTCAATAATGAGTGCCTTGCGTTTATGGATCACCCTATGTATTATTATACTATACGAGTCATGGACAAATGGACGCAACAGTTATTAACAATATAACCATAAGATGGATACATAGTTTATTGATGTAATTGATTATGGAGAAAATATTATGACGCAGACTGAGTATGAGTGAATAATACAATAAAAGTAATAATATGTATAATAACGATTCTTACCGATAGTAAATTAATCATGTTTAAAAGATTGATTTTTCTCTCGACGACTTATCTAGTGTGATTTTTTTTTGAAGACAGCTACAGCAGCACTTGTCGAACAAAATCGTTGAGACGACGTGATGGTTCATTTATAATAACCACAGACCGGCGCTATATACAGCAGAATAGCTATTACAATAACATAATAAAATAATCTCCCGCCCTAACTGTAAATAAACCAACGCATCGTAGGTATCGTGTATTATATTATCGTATAATACTATAATAGAGTAGGTATAGACATCGTATTTTATGATTTTGCATTACAATGCGCAGCAGATTTGTATCGTCGTCGGTCGTCCAAAAGACAATATACCTCCCCTAGGCCATGCTATCGAATATTATTGTAGTATGCAACTATGCTGCACGGTGTGTATCGAATCGACGATAGATATTATGATATTATACAGCAAGAACGCAACGATGACATTGTAAACATCTGGCATGTGTGAGTATTATTATAATTTATTATAATGATTCGGATTTTCAGATAAAAACGAAAGAAAATCTAAACAGACTGGTCCGTATAATCAGATGATTATGTCTTAGACCTGCAGCGGTTCTCAGATGACGAGTTACTTCATATTTCTAAGGTCAAATAGTATACTAATTACAAAGTGATTTTTATGAAAATAATAAACTATAAAATAAAGTATTCCTAGCCCGTACAACATTCGAAATTAACAACTTAAATATTTAAAATTAAAATCGTAACTTGTAAAAAATATGCAATTGCTTCTTCCAAGTCACAAGATTTGTCTTCGAATAATATCATACAATTTTACTATTTTAGCATACATATATCATCAAACAGTCACGCGTTCCACTGAATTATATTATGGTCAAATGTCATTGGGATAATACAGTTAAATAAGAACAGGCGAATCAGCAAAATCAGCAAATCAGCAAAAAATCAGGACTGTTTTTGAAAGTATATATTATATTTTATTTGTGGAAGAAATGTTAAAATATTCTTATCGAATCAACTATAGGTAAAATATTATAATTTATAATTGAATATAATATTTTATATTGTATTGCATTTAATTAAAAACTTCTTCACGTGATTGACAATAATTCAACGAGAAGAGTTTTTGTCCTAATTAATAAATTGTTTTAAAAATGAATGCCGCGGATCAACTTGAAAAGCTGTGCGTATGACAGTTTGAGAGCCGCTGATTTGGACATGATAATAATATAATACCTACGATATAATATTATTATATTATTATGATGTCATATCGACTGCTGTCACCACCGTCGTCGATTTCGGGCTCGCACGGAGCGAAGATTACGATAATTATTAATTAACACCCGAGATGATACGGTTTGTCGTCTGCCTTTGTACGACGACGACGACTCATCTGGTATGTATTGTTAAAACGCCCTTGAATTTAATATAACATGTGAACGAATTAGAAAAGAATAATGGCGTTATTTTTGTATCCGAAGAATAATATGTATATTGCAGGTATGATATACTGACGATATAATGCAATATTCGCCGGGGAAAAAATGAAGTTATTGAACTTGACGCCCGTAGCGGCGAGAGTCGGTTGAATGCGGCACGTGGGTTATTTACCTTTTACCCCGTAAAACCATTGAATTTCAAATAATATCATACATATACACATTGGTACGATATATGTATAATATATATATTGAACCCATTATTCGCACCAAAAGAATACTCACCATTTGGTTTAAAAACCTGATTGGTTTTTTATATTTCGTTATCGGAAAATATTGCACTTTTGACTTTTGTTAAAGTTTGTGAAAAAGTTTCAAAAGTTTTTGATGTGTTATCATCATTATAACGATGTATACATCATAAATAATTTTGATTGCAGACCACCGCAGTTTAAATATAGCACCGAGACACTAAGGCAGTCGGCGTCCTGGGCCCACTTCCGCATAACCAATTACTGATTATAGATATTAATTATTATATAGGTAGTCTAAGTATCTGGTATATCACCAAACTCAAAATGTCAAGCCCTCTCTTATCCCACTACCTCCCCAGAAAACATGTTATATTATAGTATTAAGACTGATTATCAGTTATTATTTTAGGTATATATACCTGTTATTTTGCAATTATTTTTTTCTAATTTACAAGTTCCCAAAAAATCTTCATTTTAATCGCCAATCCGTGGAGCACCGTCGGCGATCGTGAAACTATACAAAAAACATTGGGTACAATCTTGACAATACAACCTACAATATATACAACCTATAGTGTTACAACTATAATTAATTAATATTATTCCCTCGATACGAATATAATTTCGGAATAATTAAATAACAATAATCTCATCATCTGGTTTATGCACTATCCCCTTTTGAACTCTTTTTTTCACAACTATATAACACCTACCGCGCGCTATTGATAATATATTATTATATCGAGGCATTAAGAAAGAATAATTGACTTAACATCGAAAACGTGAACCATTGTGTATTGTACCTATCATCTCATCGACACGAGCTCCTAAAACTTCCAGAATTTTCCCTAACAATACATCTGCTGCGGGGCTTTACAGGGCGAATAGCGTCTACTTTTGTCACAGCACGTGCAAATGTGCAATGTGCATATTATAACAGTAAACGTGACACACATGCGTTCAATAACGGAAAAAGTGATAATATTATTTTACTTCTGCAACTACATTTAATAATAACTAATACTATATAAGTATTTATTAGAAATTTAGCGAATATTTCATAAACCCGTTATAATTAGTGTGTATTTAAGAAGTCAAAAATTTAAATGGGCTGGTCACATTTGGAGGTCTGAACTCTGAAGGTATACCAAACAAAATTTTTACTGAGAGACTGAAATGAAAAAGGCCTAGGCGTCGTTGACTGAGACAAAGATTTCGAGATACGGCGAAGACAGATCTTACTGGAATATCACAAGGAACAAGCAGTAAAGACAGAGACATGTGGGCAGGAGTGGTTAATGCAGCGAAGATTTTAAATGGACTGTAAAAGCTGGGAAGAAGAATAAGAAGTATATATTTATGTAAGTTTATGTAAGAATGTTCGGATCGTTTAACGCTATAATTATTGCAATATTGTTATTATGTTATAGGATACAGGTGATACAACTCCAAACATGTTATAACAGTTAAAATCCATAATATGTACCTAGTCATTTTGTTCTAAACATGTTATAAACATACGATCGGGACTTGTGATGTACATGCTCGAGGGGAGGGTTTGGTCCTCGAACAGTGAAATCAAGTTATACCCACAACATTTATTTTGCAATGTTATAAAATCAATTATCACAGTAAGTACAAAAACGTATGTAATATTATTTTGATCCTATAATAAATATCGCAACTATACCCATAAATGCAATCGTTATATTATATTATTATATAAATAAAATAATTAAATTTATTGTCTTTTTTAATTTTTTCAGTTGCTTAATTATTTTAAAAATTATAAATATTGTCTTTTCAAACATTTTATCATAAACTTACAGGCACACTCGATACATCTTGTCACCGATTATTTAAATTAGAGTACTTAGTAGGTACTTACCTATTTAAGTATATGGAGACATAAGTGTATGCTGAACATTATTATAGTCAGTAAGATGCGGTGTGATACGTATATTCGTATATTAAACATTATTATTTTAAAATACTACTCAAGTACATAATATCAAAACCTGATTTTTAAAAATGATTCACAATTGAAATAAGGACCTACGTTTGATCAACTGCTGCAGCGATCGGCGTCCTAATAAAACTAGAATTGAATTATTTTCCAGCAAAAGTCAAAACTTATAATTTTTTGGGCATAACTATTCAACCATTTTGTTTACTCACTATTCTTATTAACAGAATAATAATTATAGAATTTTACGGTTTTGTGAGGTAAACGCAACAATTTGTTTTCTTTTAAAGGTAATTGCGGGTATTCGAACCAGAGAAACTGCAAGAAGATCATTGGATGCTCAGTATCATGTATAAACATACACCGATGTTTTTCCACTACCCCCACTCCTTGTGAATATTTTCGGTATAAAATGGCCATTGTGAAAATCGATCATGACACTACACGCAGAGGAGTTCTTCTTGCAAGCACGACTATAGCTGTGTTGCGTAATTCATACAAGAAACTACAAATTCATCAATGCAACCAAACGTAAGTGCAACAGATTTTAATAACTTTCAAAATATTATCGATTTTTCATTTATACCTATAATATTATCTTGGTAGGTACTTGCATAGCTTGTGCAAAAGAAAAAGAAAAATTATTTGACATGTTTTATTATTGTGGTTCATAATATTATTCTACTTTATTGTCTATAAGGTATTAGGTCTATGGATTAGGCGGATAAGGTAACTTACTCAGAGTTGTTTGTAATGTGGGTAGTCTACATAGTTCGTAATTATTGTTAATTACAGTTTAGATTTTTTGAGATATCACTAAAAGTTAAAAAATAATTAGTGTTGCAAAACAAACTCTGAAGAGTAACCGGTTACCGGTTGTTGTTGTTGTTATTACTATTATATACATATTTTTACAATAAATTATTATACACCTTCGCAAAATAACACCCACGACGGGAGAAATCTCTCTCGACGTACCTACATTTCTCTTGTAATCGTATATTGATAAAAAATTTAATTCGTTGATATGCAGGTACTCGTTTTTGCAATGCAACATAATATTTAAATTGAAAATCTACTACGTAACTATCATCGTGACCGTATTTAAATTTTAAATGCGATATGGATGAATAAAAACAAGATTCATAATAGGTATTAAATCAAAAACCCGCTTTATGGTGAAGTTTTTTAAGTCCTAGGTTCATGACAATTTGTCACTTAAATTGAGCCACTCTTATACAGCAGTGTACTGCGTATATATTCATCTCACAATATTTACACTTATTATTTAACTCTACGCGTTTACACCAAATACGTGTATCTTATAAGAGCAATAAATTGCTTCACGTACAATTGATTGATTTCTTGTAAAATTTCAATAATTATTTTATTTTGTCAATATACTGCTGAATATATGAAGTTTCATAAATTTAAATTAACTTGATTAGATTCAAATAATTAAATGATAATAAAAAATGGTAAATTTAAAATGTATAATTTCATAATATATATTATCATATTCGTCACAAATTCATACAGTGTATACCATCCTAAAATCTTTTTATACATATTTTGTTCAGTACATTTACACACAGACTTGGTGTGCCGTCGTCGGTTTGTTTTTATACTTTACACCTGAAGAATTTAATATAAAACGGATTATGTAGATAAAAATTGTTAAAAATCCACGAGAAAATTTATCATAACATAGATTTTCGTTGTATATTCATCAAATTTTTTTCCTCTACTTTCGCATTTCAATTACGTTTTGTTTATTTAAATATAAGTAATGTTTAAATATTTAAAATGTACAAAATGTATGTTTTTATCGGTTCACTGAATAGGTAATAATTTGAAAGCCTTCAAGCAGATTTTCAATGTGCGTATAGTTAGTAGTTACCCCCTTGGTTTTATTAACCTAGTTAAAGTCCATATTTTGTTCACTCGCTTAGTAATTTTATCAGTATTTGTTGGTTATATTATTTAAAATTTTTATTTTAATGAAATGTATAATTAATATTTATAGATTGTATAACATTATGATATATATTATTTCCATAAAGGCGTTTCCCTAAATATGCTTTTATTTTATTGGTGGTTTATTTGAAACTTACATTTAGCTGATCTTAAAGTAAAAAGTGGTATAGATGTTTATAAATAAATCAAATTTTTTCATATTAGATTATCTTTAAAAATTTAAGATCAATAATATTTTTACGGTGGAGAGAATATGGGACCGATAACTTAAAACTTTCTGGAAACTGATAAACAATTAATGTTACAACAGCTGTTAGCTGGTGGACAGGCGTTCCGAATAGGTGTGATAAGTATTATATTATGCAATAGGTCGTACGGATTTGCTAGTAAAGTTAAGAATACATCATACCGTCGTGTGTTGTTTTAGTTCCGTTGTCACGTGTAACATAGCGAATCTACGTTCCTGATTTTCACTACAGTTTATTTATACATAGTTAATATTAGAGCAAATTTACCTATTATTGTGGGATAGAATAAACACTCTGTGCTCGGCGAAAAGTTTTTTTCATATTTTTATCTTAAAATTAGTTACATATTATGTAATTATGAATTTTAAAAATTTAAGCTTTTAATACCAACTCATCATTACTCATTTTAAAATTAAAATATGAAAAAAAATTGGTTCGAGAAGTGTTATTTTTATTGTCTACAAATTCGATTTTAAGACGTAAATCTGGCATAATATTAACTATAAAATATATACTCAACATTCAAACAACCGTAATCGTGTAACATATATAAAAATATGACGGGCATGAAATTCTTGGAAAATTAAATATCTGAAAGCTACAAAATTGGAACCCACATTAATTTGAAAACACATTAGTTTAAGATTAAGTTGAGGGATATTTTGAGTTTTTTGTACGAGCTAGTGCCCATCACGGTACGGCTATCACTGTAAATAATTTACGATGTAGCTAAATACCAATTTCTACCTAAACGTAAAGTGGACACAACTAAACAATCCATTGAAACTTTGCCTATTTCAAACAATATAATATGTTCAAATTATTGAAGTTTCAAAAACACTGAGATTCAAAAAAATGACAATTCAAACCTATAATATTCAAAGTTTTTGAGTACACTCAATAATATTATTACGCTGTAATATTACTTCAATTGATATTGACCGTTTGTTGAATCATTCCTTTATCCATAATTTCACAGATGACCTGTGTGACAGTAGCTACGGCGATGGTGGTCGCTGTCATAGTTGTTTGCGGAATCGCTCGGGTGGAAGCTGAAGCAGCCGCGGCGCCGCAACTGCTGCAGCCGCTTAATGTGCAGGCGGCTCAGTTCGGACCTGAAGCCAGGGCCGGATACGCGGCCGGTTACGGTTACGGTGGCGTCCAGGTACCGGTGGCCGTCCAAGCCGCGGCCGCCGTCGGAAAATCGGTGCATATTCACCAGCAGTACCAGCAACAGCACCAGCAGCAACAGTACTACGCGGACGCGCCACCGGCGGTGGTCAGTTACGTGCCGTCGGCCGTCTACAAACCTGACCTGTCTGCTTACGCTTACGGCGCGTCGCCGCACGTGGAACAGCTGCGGCGGTTTGACCCGGTCGTCCGGCCGGTGCACACGGTGGTGCCGAAGGTGACGGCCGTCGAGCCGTCGGTGACCGTGCACAAGACGTACGTGGATGTGCCTATCCTGCACCACCATGCAGACCACCACTTGACGTACGCCGCCGCAGGGCCGGCCACCGTGGTGCAGGCTGACTACGCGTCGCCGTACTACAACTATCAGGTGGTCGATCGATGAGCGGACCGAAAACGAAAACGAAATTTATCATAATATTTTCTCGTGAACGTTTATTGTTTTAACGATATATTGTACATTTTATTTTAATAGTAATATATATTATTTTGTAGTATCAAATCACGCTTTACGTTAGTATACGTACGGTTAGGTTAGGCGTAAGTATAATATTACATTACAACAATGATTATTAAATTTACACGGTGTTTTATATATATATTAGTAAATAATATAATACATTTTGTGTGTACACGTGCGATACACATTGTGCTTGTATCGCGGTGACATTTGCAGTTTCTTATTTTATGAATTATATAATATTATATGAACCAGACTTATATAAATATGATATTCTCATGAATAATGCAATCTAAGTATTAAATTAGAATATGAAAAGAATCGGTGGCCTATGCAGTTGTTGATTCGTCGTTGCGGTCGTCTCTCGTCCGTCTGATTTGTGGTGGCGGTGGTGGTGGTGATCATCGTCCGTAACGGCCTTTACAGGTAAGCCGGGGCAGCGTAGGGGTAGTAACCGTAAGGGGAGGCTGCATATGGTGCTGCTGCGTAAGGTGCCGCAGCGACGTAAGGGGCGGCCGCGTAAGGCGCTGCGACGTAGGGTGCCGCGGCGTATGGGGCGGCGGCCACGTACGGAGCTGCCGGCAAAACCGGAGTGGCCACGCTGTGGGCCACACTATGTGACGTGAACGAGCTAGCGTAGGGCGCGGCGACGGCCACCGGTGCGATTGCGGCGGCGGGCACGAGTCCAGATGGTTTGGCAGAAGCGGTCATCATGGTGGAGGCGAACACTGCGACGGCGGCTAATGTCTACG
>PVMI01057649.1:0-17136 GCA_008528875.1 Aulacorthum solani | reverse complement strand
TGCGGCCCAGAAAGAGCGTGCTTACCGTATGCTGTTTAACCGTAAGTTCGCGGAAGAAGCGCAGACCTGGATGCAGGAACAACGTGCCAGTGCCTACGTGAAGATTTTGGATGGCAATGCGCAGTAATGCCCGTGTGGTGATCACGCCCGGCGAACCTGCCGGGATTGGTCCCGATCTTACCATTCAGCTGGCCCAGCAGTCGTGGCCGGTTGAACTGGTGGTCTGCGCCTCGCCTGCCCTGTTGCAGCAGCGTGCGGCGCAACTCGGTCTGCCGCTGACGCTGCGGCCCTACCAGCCTGATGTGGCAGCCGAGCCACAGCAGGCGGGTACACTGACTATCCTGCCAATTGAAACGGCAGCGCCGGTCACACCCGGCGAGCTTTGCGTCGCCAACAGCGACTATGTGCTGGCCACGCTGACGCGCGCCTGCGACGGTTGTCTCGACGGTGAATTCGATGCCCTGATTACCGGCCCGGTGCATAAAGGCGTGATTAACGATGCCGGCATCGCCTTTACCGGCCATACCGAATTCTTCGCCGATCGCGCAGGCGGCCATCGGGTGGTCATGATGCTGGCGACAGAAGAGCTACGAGTCGCACTGGCCACCACCCATCTGCCGCTGAAAGATGTGCCCGCTGCGGTAACCCGTGAATGTCTGCATGAAGTGATTACGATTCTGCATCGTGATCTGCAGCAGAAGTTTGCGATTGCCGAGCCGCATATTTACGTCTGTGGTCTTAACCCTCATGCCGGCGAAAGCGGTCACATGGGTCGGGAAGAGATCGAGACCATCACGCCGGCACTTAATGAACTGCGTAAGCAGGGCATTAATCTGACCGGCCCGCTGCCTGCGGATACCCTTTTCCAGCCCAAATATCTGCAATACGCCGATGCGGTGCTGGCGATGTATCACGACCAGGGCCTGCCGGTACTCAAATTTCAGGGGTTTGGCCGGGCGGTAAATATCACCCTGGGCCTGCCCTTTATCCGGACTTCAGTTGACCACGGCACCGCGCTTGAACTCGCTGGCCTGGGTCAGGCTGAGCCGGGCAGCTTCATCACGGCGCTTAACCTCGCCATCACTATGATCAAGAGCAGTAATGAATAATCGCGTCCATCAGGGGCACTACGCCCGTAAACGTTTCGGGCAGAACTTCCTGAACGATCAGTACATTATCGACAGCATTGTCTCTGCCATCCATCCTCAGCGCGACGAAGCGCTGGTGGAGATCGGCCCAGGCCTGGGTGCCTTAACCGAGCCAGTAGGCGAACGCCTCGATAAATTAACGGTGATAGAGCTGGACCGCGATCTCGCTGCGCGTCTGGAAACGCATCCGTTCCTTGGCCCGAAACTGACTATCTTCCAGCAGGATGCCATGACATTCGACTTCGCCGCGCTGGCGCAGGAGAGAGGCCAGCCGCTGCGGGTATTTGGTAACCTGCCGTACAATATTTCGACCCCGCTGATGTTCCACCTTTTCAGCTATACTGGTTCGATCAAAGATATGCACTTCATGCTGCAGAAAGAGGTGGTTAATCGTCTGGTTGCCGGTCCGGGTAACAAGACTTATGGTCGTCTGACGGTGATGGCGCAGTACTACTGCCAGATCATTCCGGTGCTGGAAGTGCCTCCGCACTCTTTCACGCCACCACCGAAAGTGGACTCTGCCGTGGTGCGTCTGGTGCCGTATGCCGAGCCGCCGTATCCGGTCAGCGATGTGCGTATCCTGAGCCGTATTACCACTGAAGCTTTCGGCCAGCGTCGTAAAACGCTGCGCAACAGCCTGAGCCACATGGTGGCCGCGGGTGCGCTGGAAGAGTTATCCATAGATCCAACCCTGCGTGCCGAGAACGTCTCGGTGGCGCAATATTGTCAGCTGGCGAACTGGCTGGCGAATCATCAGGGAAAATCGCAGGAGTAAGTCATGAGTGAAACGGCCCGCGTCTCCGTCCATGTGCAAAGCCAGTACGTCGCCTCACAATCCTCACCGGATGATGATCGCTACGTCTTCGCCTATACAATTACGATACGCAATCTGGGCCGTTCCTCAGTGCAACTGCTGGGACGCTACTGGTTGATTACCAACGGTAACGGCCGCGAAACGGAAGTTCAGGGTGAAGGCGTGGTCGGTGAACAGCCGCTTATCGCGCCAGGCAATGAATTTCAGTACACCAGCGGAGCCGTGATCGAAACACCGATGGGCACCATGCAGGGGCACTATGTGATGGTCGACGAACAGGGCGACACTTTTCACGTAGAGATCCCGGTGTTCCGCCTCGCCATTCAGACCCACATTCATTGATTCACACGCTTTTTGCCCGTTAAGTCGGGCACCTTCCTGATGGATAAAACGTTATGAGCACATACCTGATTGGCGACGTTCACGGTTGCTACGATGAATTACGTGCATTGCTGCAACAGGTCGACTTCAATCCTGAACAGGATACCCTGTGGCTGACCGGCGACTTAGTAGCGCGCGGTCCTGGCTCACTGGAAGTCTTACGCTACGTAAAATCGCTGGGCGATGCGGTGCGTCTGGTGCTGGGCAATCACGACTTGCATCTGCTGGCGGTCTACGCCGGCATCAGCCGTAACAAGCCTAAAGATCGCCTGACCCCGTTGCTGGAAGCGGATGATGCGGATGAGCTGATCAACTGGCTGCGTCGTCAGCCGCTGTTACAGGTTGATGAAGAGAAAAAGCTGGTGATGGGACACGCCGGTATCACACCGCAATGGGATATTGAGACCGCGAAAAAGTGCGCGCGTGAAGTCGAAGCGGTTCTCGCCAGCGACAGTTATCCGCTGTTCCTGGATGCCATGTATGGCGACATGCCGAACAACTGGAGTGAGGATCTGACCGGCCTGGCGCGTCTGCGCTTCAGCACCAACGCCCTCACCCGCATGCGCTACTGCTTCCCCAACGGCCAGCTGGACATGATCTGCAAAGATGCCCCGGAATCGGCGCTTCCGCCGCTGAAACCCTGGTTTAACATTGAGGGGCCGGTCGCACGTGACTACACCATCGTCTTTGGTCACTGGGCCTCGCTGGAAGGCAAAGGCACGCCAGAGGGCATTATCGGGCTGGATACCGGCTGCTGCTGGGGCGGAACGCTGACCCTGCTGCACTGGGAGACACAACGCTATGTGGTGCAACCCTCTAATCGCGAAAAAGCCCTGGCCTCCAGCGACAGTCTGGCACCGCCCACGCTATAACGGCGATGCTGGCCATCAGGCCAGCATCCTGTTTTATGCACCGATAATGCCGCCATCTTCACGGGTGATCATAATCACCGACGACCGCGGACGCGGACTGTTGTCTGGGAAGTGCGAGTCACCCTCTTCGCCGGGATGCTGCACATTCACGAACAGCGTTTTGTAATCGGGCGTGAAGGTAATACCGGTCAGCTCGCACGATTTTGGACCGACCATAAACCGGCGGATCTCGCCACTATCAGGATCACCCACCAGCATCTGATTATTCCCCTGCCCCTGATAATCCTCTTTGTTGCTGTATTTGCCATCGGTCAGGATCCATAACCGCCCCTGCGCATCAAACCCCAGCCCATCCGGACTGTTAAAGGTATTCTCAGCGGTGATGTTCGGTGTGCCACGATAGATCCCCTCAGGATGCGCTATCGGGTTGCCACACAGCGCATAGATATCCCACTCAAACGTCTGCGCGGTAGCATCGCCTTTCTCATCCCAGCGGATAATCTGACCGTAGATATTTTTTGGCCGCGGATTCGCTGCATTGACCGGCATGCCTTCATTTCCGCGCTTGTTGTTGTTGGTCAGGGTGCAGTAGGCACGGCCGTCATGCGGGTTAACCGCAATCCACTCCGGCCGGTCCATTCGCGTTGCGTTGACCACATCTGCCGCGGCACGCGCATTGATCAAAACATCTGCCTGGCTATTGAATCCCTTTTCAGCGGTGAGTCCATTTTCGCCCCACTTCAGCGCCAGCCAGCGCCCGGTGCCTTTAAGCGGCGTGCCCTGCGCATCGCCGTTGAACTGCGCCACATAGAGCGTGCCCTTATCAAGCAGTCCGTGATTGGCTTTAGCATCATCCGGAGTGACCTTGTCATCTGAGACAAATTTATAGATATACTCGCCGCGCTCGTCGTCGCCCATATAAACCACCAGCTGGCCGGTTTTCGCGACCGTCACGGCGGCATTCTCGTGCTTGAAGCGGCCCAGCGCGGTCCGCTTTACCGGCACGGAGTGAGGATCGAAAGGATCGATTTCGACAATCCAGCCGTGACGGTTGAATTCGTTGGGATTCTTAGCGATATCGAAGCGGGGATCAAAGTCGGCCCAGTTGCGCTCCGGCTCAGCGGCATTCAGGGTATAGCGCTTCTGCTGTGGGGTCGGCGTAAAGTCCGCCTGATGGGTGCCAAAGTAGGTGTCGTAGTTCTCTTCACAGGTGAGATAGGTGCCCCACGGCGTTTTGCCGTTGGCGCAGTTACCAAAGGTGCCCAGGACATTCATTCCCTGTGGATCGGCGGCAGTCTGCAGCGCTTTATCCCCCGCTGCCGGACCGGAGAAGCGCATCGGGGTATTGGCGGTAATGCGGCGGTTATAGTCAGAAGGACGTACCACCTGCCAGCGATTGTCCTCACCTCGTTTGACTTCAACGATGGAGATACCGTGCGCCGCCTGCGACTTTTTGACATCTTCCAGGCTGGTCGCTTTACTGCCGCCGTGGGCGAACAGCGTCGGCTCATTCACATATTCATTGTTAATCGCCATCACGCCGCGATGGTCATTAATCGCGAAGAAGCTCATACCGTCGTTGTTGTCACCGAACTGCTTTTCCTGGTCTTCGGCGCTGTTGTTGCCCTGCGGATCAAACGCGGCTGCGCCATTCACCAGCGGATCACCCCAGGAGATCAACACGTCGGCGCGATAGCCAGGGGCTACCACAACCTCATCGGCCGTGGACGCGGCAATCGCCTGAAAGCCCAGCAGTGGGCTGCCCGCAGGCTTCTCCTGCGCCAGTGCACTGCCCGAGAGCGTCAGGCCGCCGCTGAGAAAGCCGGTCAGGCCGATAGCACCGGAACCGGCAAGGAATTTACGACGCAGTGGATCAGGCAGGCGGTCAATGCTTAATGCGGAGAGTTCGATTTTCATTAGTGATTGCTTCCTTTGTGTCGATCCCAGAAAAGAAGCAATGCTAATGAATAAAGATGACAGCCAGGTTACAGCCCGGCAGGGGTGGGATTAGCGACGACGGTCAAGGATCTCAAAGCAGTAGCTGTGGGAATTTTGCTCGTCAGCGTCGTGGAATTCGCTGAACGTTGACTGCCACTCATCCGGCTCGTAATCCGGAAACTGCGTATCACCTTCGACTTCCGCATCAATGTGCGTCAGATAGAGACGATCGGCACGCTTCAGCATCTGCTCATAGACGCGGCCACCGCCAATCACCATGATCTCTTCAGCGTCACCGGCTGCCTGTAACGCCTCATCCAGCGAAGTGACCCAGGTAACGCCTTCGGTGGTGCCCGGCTGGCTGCTGACCACGATATTCAGTCGGCCAGGTAACGGACGGCCAATAGATTCAAAGGTCAGTCGGCCCATAATCACCGGTTTCTTCAGCGTATGGCGCTTGAACCACGCCAGATCTGCAGGCAGGTCCCACGGCATGGCGTTCTCCATTCCAATAATGCGATCTGCTGCTAATGCCGCGATAAGACTAATCATGTTAACCACTCACTGAAAAAAATTGGCGCCATGATACGTAAAGGTGAAACTTTCGTCGATAGGGGGAAAGGTCTAATTGCGTAAAGCTTTTCATGACGTCGTTTTTCACGGCCTGTGCAGCGTTTTTCACCGCCTAATCGCGTCAGTTTGCCGCAGCTCGCCAGCGATCGGCCTCAGGCTGGCACAAAAGTCGTGCGCAAAAGAAAACGGCTCCCGGAGGAGCCGTCAGGGCTATCAGAAGTCGTAGCGCAGACGCACCAGATTCATATCACCCAGGTTATCGGTGCTGGAGGTAAACACATGTTCGTAATCGACACGGAAACCGTAGTCGAGGAACAGCACCACACCCAGACCGTTGTCGATGCGCTGATAATCACGGCCTGTCGCATACTCAATGCGATCGCCCATGACATATGGCTGTACCGCTTTCAGACCATACTGCCCCACCGGAATCTTGTAACCGGCGAAATATTCAATGCCCCACGCGTCGCCGGCAAAGTAGTCATGCACATCTTTGCGTTTGGTGGTCATGAAGTTCTCATACCAGCCACCGCCGGCTGACAACGTCCAGTTACCTGGAGTCCAGCTCAGCGCGGTGCCGTAAATGTTCTGATCGTAATCGCGGCTGTCGCCGTTGTTCGGGTTACGCATCGCCGCGCGGGTGTAGTTCCACGCCGTGCCCCAGCTCAGATCGTCCGTGATGTGGTAGTCCACACCCAGCGAGCCGCCGCCTTTGCGCTTATAGCGCAGGCCGTTGCCTGGCAGATACTCGTTATCTTCGAACAGATAAGAGGCGTAAAGATCCGCATCGCCGAAGCTGTTTTTATACTTCAGCTGTTTGCGTGAGCGGTAAGATCCGTCGTAGTCGCCGTTGATCCCGTTACCCGGAGCCTGGCCGATCATGTCGTAATCCCAGATATCGGTCTTGGCGCCCACGGTATCGTAATAGACGCTGTTCTGCTGACCAAAGGTAAGCTGACCCCAGGTTTTGCTTTTCAGACCGGTGTAGAGCTGACGACGCGTGGTGTTATTGGCACCGTCCGCATAGTGACGATCCCAGCTGAAGACCGCCGGGACGTTAACGCCCAGCTCGTAGTAGCTGATCCAGCTGACGTCATCAAACAGGTAGTAGTCAGCGCCGAAACGGAAACGGGTGCCGCCATCAAAACCGTCGCGCTTGTAGGATTTATCATCCACGCCGGTCTGATGATTGAACTGAGCACGAATGCTGCCGCCAAAAGTAAAGTTAAGACGGCTAAGCGGATCGCCTGCCTGCGGATCCTGTTTTAACAGGGTAATTTCCGCCTGGCTGGCGAAAGGAAGAATTGCCATCAGTGCAGCCACTGCACTCAGAGAAAAAGTACGCATTTTCATTTTTTATTTATGTCCTGATACGCTCCAGTGATGAGCGGCAGGCATAGTACTGACGAAAAATCCGCACAGGAAGTGTTTATATTATAAATTTGTGCGAACCGGCCTTATTCGCACCTATAGCTAAAAAATTAAGCCAAATCAGTCACTTTAACGCAAACTCTTTGCTTTTTCTGGACCCTTTTTTCGGATTATCGCCAATAAGATGGTCAAAAAAAAACGGCTCCCGCAGGAGTTGTTCAGACAGCTGACAAATTCAATTCAGGTTTTTTTTCCACAATGCATAGGCTCAACGCGCAGGGAACACGGGCAGAAGAGGAAAGCGTCCCGCGCCATGGACGGCGCGGGCCGAGCGGCCAGGGATTGGCTTAAGCGACTTTCCGATCTGACCGTGTTCCCTTCGCAGGCTCGATCTCACAGCTGACCGGGCCAGATTTTGGTCAAAAAAAACGGCTCCCGCAGGAGCCGTTTTTCACATTACATCGCCTTACATCGCCTTGATCTGGGCATGCATCTCCTGAACGGAGATAACCTGTTCCGTCGGGTCTGCATTCAGCGCCATCGCGGTGGCGAAGCCGCCGTTCAGCGTGGTGTCGTAGTGCACTTTATACTGCAGGGCACTGCGGCGAATCAGTTTCGAATCTTCAATCGCCTGACGACCCGCCGTGGTATTGACGATGTAGCTATACTCACCGTTCTTCAGACGGTCCTGAATGTGCGGACGCCCTTCATGCACCTTGTTCACCAGGCGCGGGTTGATGCCCGCTTCGCCCAGCACAACCGCCGTGCCGTGAGTCGCATCCAGTTCGAAACCAAACTTCTGCAGCTTAGCGGCCAGGTCGACAATACGTTTCTTGTCGCCTTCACGCACCGACAGCAGCGCACGGCCCGACTTCTTCATGTTGCTCTGTGCGCCCAGCATCGCTTTAGAAAACGCCTCAGCGAAGGTGCGGCCCACGCCCATGACTTCACCGGTAGAGCGCATTTCTGGCCCCAGAATCGGGTCAACGCCCTGGAACTTGTTAAACGGCAGCACCACTTCTTTGACAGAGTAGTAAGGCGGAATCACCTCTTCAGTGACGCCCTGCTCTGCCAGCGTTTTGCCTGCCATCACGCGCGCGGCAACTTTCGCCAGCGGGACACCGGTCGCTTTAGAGACGAACGGCACGGTACGCGCCGCGCGAGGGTTAACTTCGATCAGGTAGACTTCGTTGTCTTTCACCGCGAACTGGACGTTCATCAGGCCACGAACGTTCAGCTCAAACGCCAGCTTCTCAACCTGCTGGCGCATCACATTCTGAATCTCCTGACTCAGGGTGTAGGCCGGCAGTGAACAGGCGGAGTCACCGGAGTGGACGCCAGCCTGCTCGATGTGTTCCATGATGCCGCCAATCAGCACCCGCTCACCGTCGCAAATCGCATCAACATCCACTTCGACCGCATCATCCAGGAAGCGATCCAGCAGCACCGGTGCATCGTTGGAAACCGAGACCGCCGTCTGGAAGTAGCGCTTGAGGTCGATCTCGTCGTAGACGATCTCCATGGCACGGCCACCCAGCACATAAGAAGGACGCACCACCAGCGGATAACCCAGACCCGCGGCTTTCTCAACCGCCTGCTCCAGTGTGGCCACCGTGGCGTTGGCGGGTTGCTTCAGGTTCAGTCGATCAACCGCCTGCTGGAAACGTTCACGGTCTTCAGCACGGTCGATGGAATCCGGGCTGGTGCCGATAACCGGTACGCCTGCGGCTTCCAGGGCACGCGCCAGTTTCAGCGGAGTCTGACCGCCATACTGCACAATCACACCTTTTGGCTGCTCAATGCGCACAATCTCCAGCACATCTTCCAGCGTGACCGGCTCGAAGTAGAGGCGATCAGAGGTGTCGTAATCGGTCGAGACTGTTTCCGGGTTACAGTTGACCATAATGGTCTGATAACCATCTTCACGCAGCGCGAGGGCGGCGTGAACGCAGCAATAGTCGAATTCGATACCCTGACCGATACGGTTTGGCCCACCACCCAGAATCATGATTTTTTCGCGATCCGGACTTGGATTGGCTTCGCACTCCTCCTCATAGGTGGAGTACATGTAGGCGGTGTCTGTCGCGAACTCTGCGGCGCAGGTATCCACGCGCTTGTAAACCGGGTGCAGGTTAAACTGCTGACGCAGCTTGCGGATTTCGCTCTCTGCCACGCCCGCCAGTGTTGCAAGCCGTGCATCAGCAAAGCCTTTACGCTTCAGGGCGCGCAGGAACGTCTCATCCAGGCTATTAACCCCTTCACGGGCAACCTGCTCTTCCAGCCGCACCAGTTCTTCGATCTGCACCAGGAACCAGCGGTCAATATTGGTCAGGTTAAACACGCCATCCACTGACATGCCGGCACGGAAAGCGTCTGCGATGTACCAGATGCGGTCTGAACCGGCATCTTTCAGCTCACGGCGGATGCGGGTTAATGCTTCCGGGTCGTCGAGGTGGACTTTCGGGTCGAAGCCGTTAGCGCCTACTTCCAGGCCGCGCAGCGCTTTCTGCATGGATTCCTGGAAAGTACGACCAATTGCCATCACTTCCCCGACCGACTTCATCTGCGTGGTCAGGCGATCGTTGGCACCGGCAAATTTTTCGAAGTTGAAACGCGGGATCTTGGTGACAACGTAGTCGATGGAAGGCTCGAACGAGGCTGGCGTTAAACCGCCGGTGATATCATTCATCAGCTCGTCGAGGGTATAGCCGACCGCCAGTTTGGCCGCCACTTTAGCAATCGGGAAACCGGTCGCTTTGGAGGCCAGCGCCGAGGAGCGTGACACGCGCGGGTTCATCTCAATGACAATCAGGCGGCCATCTTTCGGGTTAACCGAGAACTGCACGTTGGAGCCACCGGTTTCAACACCGATCTCACGCAGTACCGCCAGCGAGGCGTTACGCATGATCTGATACTCTTTGTCGGTCAGCGTCTGGGCAGGTGCCACCGTGATGGAGTCACCGGTGTGGATCCCCATCGCATCGAAGTTTTCAATTGAGCAGACGATGATGCAGTTGTCGTTTTTATCGCGCACCACTTCCATCTCATACTCTTTCCAGCCAATCAGCGACTCATCAATCAGCAGCTCATTGGTCGGTGAAAGGTCGAGACCGCGTTCGCAAATCTCTTCAAACTCTTCGCGGTTGTAGGCGATGCCGCCACCGGTTCCGCCCATAGTAAATGAGGGACGGATAATGCAGGGGAAACCGACATCTTCAGCCACGGCCAGCGCTTCTTCCATGGTGTGCGCAATGCCGGAGCGCGCGGTATCCAGACCGATGCTTTTCATCGCCACGTCGAAACGACGACGATCTTCTGCTTTGTCGATCGCATCAGCCGTTGCGCCGATCATGGTGACGCCAAACTCTTCCAGCACGCCATGACGTTCCAGCTCCAGCGCACAGTTCAGCGCTGTCTGACCGCCCATGGTCGGCAGTACCGCGTCCGGGCGCTCTTTTTCGATGATTTTGCGCACCACTTCCCAGTGAATCGGCTCAATGTAAGTCGCATCAGCCATTTCCGGGTCGGTCATGATCGTCGCCGGGTTGGAGTTCACCAGAATGACGCGGTAACCCTCTTCACGCAGCGCTTTACACGCCTGCGCACCGGAATAGTCAAATTCGCAGGCCTGGCCGATCACAATCGGACCGGCACCAAGAATCAGGATGGATTTTAGGTCTGTACGTTTTGGCATGAATTAGCTCCTGATTACTTCGCTTGCAGACGGAATGCGTCAATCAATTCAATAAAGTGGTCAAACAGCGGCGCAGCATCGCCTGGGCCCGGGCTCGCTTCCGGGTGTCCCTGGAAGCTGAATGCGGGCTTGTCAGTGCGGTGAATGCCCTGCACGGTTTTATCGAACAACGAAATGTGAGTTACACGCAGGTTAGCGGGAAGATTGTTCTCATCGACCGCAAAACCGTGGTTCTGCGCGGTGATCATCACGCGATTGTTATCGAGATCTTTCACCGGATGGTTGCCGCCGTGGTGGCCCAGCTTCATCTTCACGGTCTTAGCCCCGCTGGCCAGCGCCAGCAGCTGATGACCCAGACAGATTCCGAACACCGGGATCTCTGTTTTCAGGAAGGCCTGAATCGCGCTGATGGCGTAGTCGCACGGCTCCGGGTCGCCAGGACCGTTAGAGAGGAAGATGCCATCCGGATTAAGCTTCAGTACTTCTTCGGCAGGCGTCTGTGCCGGAACGACGGTCAGACGACAGCCGCGATCGACCAGCATCCGCAGAATGTTGCGCTTGGCACCGTAATCGTAAGCCACCACATGGTAAGGCAGTGATTCAGCGTCGGCCTGCTCTGGCAGCCCTCCCTCCAGCGTCCAGCTGCCCTGCTGCCAGCTGTAGGTCTCAGTGGTGCAGACCTCTTTCGCCAAATCCATCCCTTTCAGTCCCGGGAACGCCTGAGCTTTTTGCAGCGCCAGCGCGGCATCCGGATTATCGCCCGCAATGATGCAGCCGTTTTGTGCACCTTTCTCACGCAGCAAGCGCGTCAGCTTGCGGGTATCGATATCGGCAATCGCCACGATGTTGTTGCGCTGCAGGTAGGCGGATAAGCCCTCTTCACTACGGAAGTTGCTGGCAATCAGCGGCAGGTCACGGATAACCAGGCCTTGCGCATGAATCTGGCTGGATTCTTCGTCGGCGGCATTGGTTCCGACATTACCGATATGGGGATAAGTGAGAGTAACGATTTGGCGGGAATAGGAAGGATCAGTGAGGATTTCTTGATAACCGGTCATTGAGGTATTGAAAACGACTTCTCCCACTGCCGACCCTGTTGCCCCGATGGCCCGACCGTGGAATTGGGTTCCGTCTTCCAGAACCAAGAGCGCTGACTTAATCAAAACATCCTCCAGGGAATAAACAGTCACATTATCTGCATATTAATTCAAAATAGCCGCCTGAATCAATGCAAAAACCGCCTGAATTGTCGATTTTTGGCAAATTGCGCGCATTCTAATGATCGCCCTGGCCATTGTCTACCCTGCGGCGGGATTTTTTCACCCTTATCTGCCTTCTGAGGAAAATAACGGGCATAAGCAGCAAAAAGAGAGGAAAACTCGGCGGAATAATCGTTTGTCAGGCAGCGTAAAAGCAAAACAGAAGCAGCGCAGCCTTTATTTTTGACCAAATGGTCAAAAATAGCATCCGGCAGAGCAAATAAATGAAGAAAACAGTAAAAAACAGAAGTCAGAGGTAAATTTATATCTGGAAGGCATATTTCAGATAAAATTAAGGGCAATGAAAACATTGCCCCTTTTCAATCAAGCGATTATCGATTGAAACAACCACATCACGATGGTTAACAACACTCACAACATCGACAAATCCAGCACATCACGCATGTCAAACAGGCCAGATTTCTTATCTTTCAACCATAAAGCGGACTTAACCGCGCCATTTGCAAAGGTCATACGGCTTGAAGCCTTGTGGGTTATCTCTACGCGCTCGCCAATATCTGCAAACATCGCAGTATGCTCACCGACGATGTCACCCGCGCGTACTGTCGCAAAACCGATGCTCTGCGGCTGGCGTTCGCCGGTGTGGCCCTCACGCGTATAGACCGCATGCTCATCCAGTTTCCACTGCATCGCATCGGCAATCGCCTCACCCATCGCCAGCGCGGTTCCGGAGGGCGCATCCACTTTATGGCGGTGGTGCGCTTCAACGATCTCAATATCCGCGTACTCTCCCATCACTTTGGCAGCCTTCTCCAGCAGCTTCAGCACCAGGTTAACCCCCACGCTGAAGTTAGCGGCGAACACAATAGGGATATCTTCTGCCGCGGCCCGAATGGCCGCTTTGCCTGCTTCATCAAAACCGGTGGTGCCGATCACCATCGCTTTGCCCTGCTCACGGCAGATCGCCATATACTCCAGCGTGCCTTCCGGGCGGGTGAAGTCGACCAGCACATCAAAATCGTTAATCACCGCGCGTAAATCGTCAGCGATGATGATGCCATTTTTTCCGATGCCCGCTAATTCACCAGCGTCGCTGCCGGTCAGCGATGAGCCCGGGCGAGCCAGTGCCGCACCCAGTTCTGCGCCTTCTGCCTGCTGCGTCGCCTGAATCAGATTACGGCCCATACGGCCCGGCGCGCCCACAATAGCAATGCGGATTGTGTTCATATTTATTCATTCCTAAAACAAAACTATGCATCCAAAGCGTCATCAGGTTAACGATGAGTTAACAGTCACGCCACTATTAATCCGTGATAATAAGAATTTTATGCCAGCCGCCCGTGATTATCAGTAAAAGCAATCACCGCAGCAAATAACGGCTTTTTTTGTCAGATTCAAAAAACAAAAAAGGCCGAACAGAGTCGGCCTTTTTATCAGTAATATCGATGAGTTACTGCACGTTACGCACTTCGACACGCAGCTCTTTGGGCACTTCGAAGACAATATTCTCTTCACGGCCAATCAGCTCAATTGCCGCTTCGCCGCCCAGTTCACGCAGCCGCTGGATCACCTGCTGCACCAGAATATCGGGCGCTGACGCGCCTGCGGTGACGCCGATGCAGGCCACGCCTTTTACCCACTCTTCCTGAATATCATCCGCAGAGTCGATCAGCTTCGCCAGCTTACCGGCACGCTGAGCCAGCTCAGCCAGACGGTTAGAGTTAGAGGAGTTCTTCGACCCCACCACCAGCACCACTTCCGCATCTTTAGCCAGAGTACGAACCGCTTCCTGACGGTTGGTGGTGGCGTAGCAGATATCATCTTTACGCGGCCCGATAATCGCCGGGAAGCGCTGGCGCAGAGCATCAATGATGTCAGAGGTGTCGTCCACAGAGAGCGTGGTCTGCGTCATGAAGCTCAGATTGTTTTCGTCTTTCACTGTCAGTCTGAAGACATCTTCCGGTGACTCCACCAGATACATGCCGCCATTAGGGTTGTTGTACTGCCCCATGGTGCCTTCAACTTCCGGATGACCCGCATGACCAATCAGTATTGCCTCAACGCCTTTACGGCTGGCGCGAGCCACTTCCATATGCACCTTGGTCACCAGCGGACAGGTAGCGTCAAACAGCATAGTCAGATTGCGCGCTTTGGCTTCGGCACGCACTGCCTGAGAAACACCGTGCGCAGAGAAGATCAGAATCGCGTTATCCGGCACTTCACTGATCTCTTCAATGAAGATGGCACCGCGCTCACGCAGGCTGTTTACCACGTAACGGTTATGCACCACTTCGTGACGGACATAGATTGGCGCGCCATACATCTCCAGCGCGCGCTCAACAATACTGATGGCACGATCAACGCCAGCGCAGAAGCCGCGCGGATTAGCTAACAGGATTTGCATCGTTGGCCTCCAGTGCGGGATCGATTTCCAGCACCTCTACATCAAACTGAATACGACGACCTGCCAGCGGATGGTTGAAATCCACAGTGATAGAGTCACCAGAGATTTCACGGATCACGCCAGGCATTTCACTGCCGCCCATGCCGCTGAACAGCATGATGGCTCCCACTTCCGGCTCACCCGCATCGATAAAGTCCCGACGCGAGAAATACTGGATCAGGTCAGGGCTGACGCCGCCAAAGGCGTCGTCCGGTTCCAGGGTAAACTGTTTAGTTTCACCCGCTTTCAGCCCCAGCAGTGCCTGCTCAAGTGCCGCAGAGAGGCTGCCATCACCAAGACGGAACAGCGCGGGCTTGCCGTTTGCACGGGTCGATTCCGCCGTCGAGCCATCTTCCAGCTTCAGCGTAAAATGCACCAACACCGCGCTTTCGCGCTGTACGGACTCAGTCATCACTTACCCTTTCTGTTTAGCCTGTTTGCCGTTCGGGCTGAAAAAGCCCTCCAGCACCACCAATGCAGCACCGATACAGATGCCGCAGTCAGCGATATTAAATGTAGCGAAGTGCCAGTTACCGACATAGAAATCGATAAAATCGACCACAAAGCCATGGTATGAGCGATCAAACAGATTGCCTATCGCGCCGCCGATGATCAGGGCATACGCGATGTTAGCGATCTTCTGACTGGCATGATTACGATACATCATCACGACCAGTGAGATCACGATAGCCAGCGCAATACCGGCAAAGAACCAGCGCTGCCAGCCGCCTTTGTCCGCCAGGAAACTGAACGCCGCGCCGTAGTTGTGCGCGTAGAACAGGTTCAGGTAGGGCATCAGTGGCTGGGTTTCATGCAGCATCATGTTGTTCATCACCCACTGCTTGCTGGCGAAGTCGACAACAATCACCACCAGCACCAGCCACAGCCAGCGCAATCCGGTTGATAAAATAGGTTTACGCATCAGGCAAATTCACGCTGTTCGCCGTCACCGGCTACGTTAGTGTAACAACGACCACAGACCTCAGCATGCTCAGGATTCTGTCCGACGTCGGTAGTGTAATGCCAGCAGCGCTGACATTTCTCGCCTTCCGCCTTGTGCAGCGCGATTTTCAGACCTTTCAGCAGCTCACTCTGCTGCGCTTCGTCGTTCGCCAGGGCGTAATCAGCCACCTGTGCGCCAGAGGTCAGCAGCACAAAGCGCAGCTCATTACCCAGCGCCTGCAGTTTAGCCGCCAGCTCCGGATCGGCATAGAGCGTGACCGTTGCTTCCAGTGCGCCACCGATACGTTTATCCGCACGCGCCTGCTCGATCACCTTGTTCACTTCGCCACGCACTTTCAGCAGCTCAGCCCAGTAGGCGTCATTCAGCGCTTCATCTTCAGCCAGGCCAAACAGCCCCTGATACCACTCTTCGGTAAAGACATACTGCGCACGTTCGCCTGGCAGGTAGCCCCAGATCTCATCCGCCGTAAAGGACATGATCGGTGCCATCCAGCGTACCAGCGCTTCGACGATATGCCACAGCGCGGTCTGGCAGCTGCGACGCGCCAGGCCATCGCCTTTCGCGGTGTACTGACGATCCTTGATGATGTCGAGATAGAAGCTGCCCATCTCAATTGAGCAGAACTGCATCAGTCGCTGGATCACTTCGTGGAAATCGTAGTTCTCGTAAGAGGCAACGATATCGGCCTGTGCCGCCTGAGCGCGACCGACGGCCCAGCGATCCACCACCACCATCTCTTCCGGTTTCACCAGATCGGTCGCCGGGTTAAAGCCGCTGAGGTTAGCCAGCAGGAAACGCGCGGTGTTACGGATGCGGCGATAGGCATCGGCAGAACGTTTAAGGATCTCATCGGAGACCGCCATTTCGCCCGAGTAGTCGGTTGATGCCACCCACAGGCGCAGAATATCGGCGCCCAGTTTGTTCATCACATCCTGCGGCGCAACCGTGTTACCGATCGATTTCGACATCTTGCGGCCCTGACCATCCACGGTGAAACCGTGTGTCAGTACCTGACGATAAGGCGCTTTGCCCTTCATCGCCGTGGAGATCATCAGCGAGGACATAAACCAGCCGCGATGCTGATCGGACCCTTCCAGATAGAGGTCAGGCGCATGTCCGCTAAATTCCGGACGCGCATCAACCACGGAATAGCTGGTTGAACCGGAGTCAAACCAGACATCCAGCGTATCCGGCACTTTTACGTAATGATCGGCATCGTCGCCCATCAGCTCGCGCGGATCGAGATCCCACCAGGCCTGAATCCCCTCCTGCTCAACGCGCTGCGCCACTTTTTCCATCAGCGCCAGCGTGTCCGGGTGCAGCTGTTCGCTCTCTTTATGAACGAACAGCGCCATCGGTACGCCCCAGGTACGCTGACGAGAGATACACCAGTCAGGACGGTTCGCCACCATCGATTCGATACGCGCCTGGCCCCAGTCCGGGATCCACTGCACGCCTTTGATCTCCTTCAGCGACTGCGCACGCAATCCTTTCTGATCCATGCTGATGAACCATTGCGGCGTGGCGCGGAAGATGATCGGCGTTTTATGGCGCCAGCAGTGCGGGTAGCTGTGCAGCAGTTTCTCAACGTGCAGCAGCGCGCCCTTCTCTTTCAGCAGCTCAACGATCATGTCGTTGGCTTTAAAGACATTGACCCCATCCAGCGTTGGATAGGTGCCTGGCAGATAGCGGCCATCCGGTCCGACCGGATTGGCGGT
>PVMI01057637.1:926-24514 GCA_008528875.1 Aulacorthum solani | reverse complement strand
TAAATAATAATGTACAATATTGAAAATTCCGTATAAAAAGTACAAATTTTATTTCATAATAAAAAGTTGTTACTAAAAAAAAATTGAAAAACTTCAAAAATGAGGTTCTAGACTTCTGGTTTTACTATGATTTCTCAAATATTTTAAAAATATTGTTTCGGATCATAATTTATTATTTTAACGCTTCTGGTTTTAAAATGTTGGTTATTTTTGATTTGTTACAGTCCCTAATTGACCTGATTTATACAACTACACCATGAACCTATAATTCACACCGTTGTACAGCAAGTCGGCATTGACTCAAAAGTCAATAACACAGATACGATATAATATGATACAAAAATATACCTACCCACTAATATAGTAATGTAATATAATAAATGCAGTATTATTTAATCTAATAAGTATCAATAAAAAATATACTTGGTAATTAGGCTGACAGATAATCTCCGCTCAGAAACGTTTTTCGTGTGCAATGATTTATCACTGAATTCAAAATTAACACATCCATTATAGTGACCTGCTGAATGACGAAGTACACTTGACACTTATTTCAATATAGTAGAGTGAGTTCTCTGATTTTTTTTCAATCCCATATTTTATATTTAAACTGTAGATTTTCACCTCAAGTACTCGTATTCTTTAAAAAAATAATTTTAACTGTATAATATTATATTTGAGATGATTCGAAAAATCTCTATTAAACATTTGATGACGTCTGTAAATACATGTCAGATATTTGTATATTGGCATATAAAAATTGCTCATACGACTTTAACATCCTAACGAGTTACAAGTTGCAATCTGTATAATTTATATTTAAACACAATATATAGAAACAATGTACATATGAATAAGTATGGAGATTTAATGTATGATCCTGATTGAGGTATCTTTCAAAAACAACAAACAATATATTGTATTTGTTGCCAACTTTCATTAAGTACCTACTTAACATTATTCATCATTAAGTAAATCATCGTTTTACTTTCTCTGCCATTCCTCTTTCTAGACAATTGATTTTTTTTAATTTAACGACATATATTAAGCAAGGGCAATATTTATTGTCGACTTTATTAAAACGCTTGTGTTATTCACTTTTATACCCTTTGTACTCCATGGAATGAGGTTTCTCTTTCATATCCGGGTCTTTATTCTTTGTAGAATAAAGCTAAAACTCAATAACCTATAAGAAATAACGTCTAATTTAGTGGCAGAAAATAATTTTGTCAAGAGGGGATTGTAAATTACTGATTTTTAACATACGCTAATTGATTATTAAAAATATGATTTATGGCTATAATGTATTAAACATTGAAAACAAGATCACAGTTGGAATCTATTCCCCGTCAAAATTAAAATTTTTTTTTTTTTACCTGAAAAGTTTTGAAAAACGAAATCGTCTGGTTTGCACATATCACTTCAATATAAACTTGTATATGACTGTTTATAAAAAATAATAATATTCATTCTTTTTTAAGATTAAAATAATATTTTTACTATAACAATATAGCCAGGTAATTAATATATAATATTAAACAAAAATAAAAATACTGATTATAACTGTTATAGGTATAATATAACTGTACGTAATTTTATAAATTAATAATAATAGTACCTAACAAATAATCTCTTTTTATATAATGTTATTATTTGACAAGAAATTATTAAGGTATATGCTATACATCTTTTATTTTTTATACTTGTCTATATAATATAAAAATACGATTCAGATTATTCCATGTTTAGGAAAAATAATACAACTATTTACTCTACATAATAAAATGTTTTTTCTAATTTTTCGTATTAACAGGTATTTAAACAAAATAATAGGTCTAACTGAACATGCTCGTGCCTCGTGTGGAGTAAATTAAGAACATTAAGCAAAAGAAAAAAATTTAATCACATGACATTTTTTTGAAATTATACATGTATGACATATATAGGTGCAAAAAAGGTTTAGGAAAACTAAAATTTTAAGAAAAAAATGTAATAATATGCCGTTGCTCTGATTTTTACAAATTTTGTCTCATCTCACCTCAACCATGATGGGACAAAAGTCAATTATTTTATGTTTATGAAAATATACCTATAAAGAATTCAATGGCATAGATCAGCTATTATCTTTATTCATATATTTCCCATTCACATATATATTATATTTCGTGTAATAACTAAAAATGCCTCAAAATATTAACATACTTAAACCTTACATTTAAAATTATGTGCGATTGTATTTTAAATGTATTAACGATAATCAACAATCAAACATATTATTAATTTACCTCGCTACCTATATTTTGAACATTAGTATAGTTCTATTGCAAATTCTGCAATCAAGTCCAAAGACTTGAAAAGTTTAAATCAAATTTTTGAATGGTTTATTTCATTAACGTTGTTTATTCGTCATCGATAAAAGTTTAATAAAAGCTAAAGTTTTAGTTGAGATTAACGCTGATTTCTTTGACTATAATAGTTTAACCGATGATTCACTGACATTGTACATACCGATACAGTTTTTGATTTTAAATATGTTAGTAAGTTATCGTGCAGTCACCTACTCGTATATAACTTTTATTTAGTTTAAATCTTTAAGTCTGTGATTTGTCTATACGTCTGTAATCAATAGTTAAATCACTTACATATTAGGCATAGAGCACGTCTTTCCAAACATAAAGGTTTATTATGATCGTATAAAAGTTAAATTGCTAATGAAGTATAAATTATAAAAAATAAATAAAAATACGAACCGAATAAAGCGACCTACCGACGATTGTTAATCACTAGTCTCACTTCAATTAACATGGCGAAAATATATAGTAGGTAGTGTAAATCTTTTAGATTCTAAATCTAAACGAAGAGATGAATGTATTGGTTTTTTTTTTTAATGGGTTTTTGCCATTGCGATTTTAAACAATGAAGTAGTAACCATTAATATTTTAGATTTATAAGAATATGTTTCAAAAGCTTACCTATATAAAAGTATAAAGTATTTTTTTTTTTAAATTTATTAAGGTTTCAATAACAAAGGTTTTTAGCCTGTGCTAACTAGGTATACAAGAAAGAAATATAAACTAATATACATTCAATCTAAAAATAGTAATTTTATACAAATATTTATATGTTATAGAATTATAATTTGTGGCTTAATTTTGTACAAAATATAATAAGGCTAAACACGTGTTGCTCGGTCGGGAGTCAAACATGAACTGAAAACGTAGTATTATATTCTATACAAAAAGAGAATGAATTAAATTGTTAAAAATGTAGGCAAATTAGTGATAACTTATAAATTTATTTTGAATCAATATTTTTAAAGCATTTTATAACATTATCATATTTGATTGACATTATTTTTTGGAATTATAAGCATGGATTTTTAGGATTTTTCATATATTTATTCTCACTAAAAAAATGATTGATATATGATTTTAATTTTGTTATAGATGAACATCTGATAAATTCACTTACTATAAATAAAAATAATAGAGTAACCATATTTGTCAGATGTGTATTTAAAATAAGCAAGATTGTATAGAAAGTGATAACTGATTGTAACTCGATTAAAATAACTATTGATATAGAATATAAATCAACCTTTTACAATTGTATTTCTATATAGATCTCTAAACAGTAATATAAATAACTTTTTAGCTGGTGTAAACGATTATCTTCAACAACTGAACACAAATTGTTTACTCTATGATTAGCAGGTGATATCAAATAATATTAAGTTTATTAAATTTGACCTTATCTAAAACCATAATTTTATTTTTTATAACCATAACTACGAATCAAATCATACCGAAACTTGAATACACAAGAAGCTTAAAAAATAAATAAATAACTAAGACTTATAACTACAATTATAATTTTAAGTACCTCTATTATAGGTGTCAAATAATATATTTACGACCATACCACTGTATATACGTATACACAATTCTCAGTCCAGGAGAGTATTTAGATTTTAAGAGTGGTTGCTGAGTCATTTTTTTCCAATTAAAATGTCAGAACTTCCAACCTTTTATAAAAAGAATAAAATATTAGGAATGTAATATATAATTTTAATTATTATGTTACTGTATTAACTGTTAAAAAATATAAAATGTAATAAAAGGTTCCTTATAAGTTGTTATAAATGGAAATTTAAAAAAAAATTGTCTTCAAGTCCACAATAATTAAAGTCTAAAGTAAGAATTTTGACAAAACCCATCAAAATCATGAAAATGTGTAGATCATTTGGTTAAAAATGTATATACTGTTGCTATAGATTAAAGGTTTCTCTGTAATTATCCATATTGTAACCAAAAAATCTAAAAAAATATGTATATAACAAATTTAAATTTAACAGACTTAGATATTTAATCGAAAATCTGCAACAGGTATATAAAATAAAATCACATTTTTCAATATTATTGTACCAATTTATGTAGCTTGGTATCGACTAACACAAAAAGCCACACAAGCATACCATATGATACATTTTTAACTTAGAAATAAATAATAGTTAAAATTTCACAGGTTAGGAATAAAATTAAAATGTTGATAAATCTTTTAGAAAACTGCCCAAGATATTATATAATAGGTAATATTATCATCTGTGTAATAATTCAAAATCATTATAAATAAAGAAAAACAATAGACAATTTTTAACGTCACTAAAGTTGGGAACATTTTAACCGTCTCAAAGTGAATGTCGTACAGTTTTAAGTTTGCAAATTAAATTTTTGTAATTATCTCTTTTGTCTTATACTTCCTTTTGTTTTGACAGTCACAAAACTAGTTTTGAATCCATTTTTACAAGTCACAGTTTATTATAATTATGTATTGCTTAGGTACGCATTACGAAATACAATTAAATTATATAACAAGACCGCATATACTTTGGTGGAACTCGGAATTAAAATTAATTTACAATTTGATTTTTACTCTCTGGGTACCTATGAAAAATAATATTAAATAACAACTGCAATAGGTAAGTATATAAAATTCAAAATATATTCAATTTGAAACAAATAAATCTAATCAAAAAATTAAAACAATTAAACCAATTGGAAATAATTGAAACATTTTTGAATGATTTATTTTCTTATAATTCATAGTACAATGTCCTTATTCTGTACATTATATAAACAATAAATAGGCAATAATCTTAATGTTTTCGAAAAGTCAATATGTTTGGAACAAATCCATTATAATAAAAAATATGTTTATTATAAAAACGTACAACTGCTTATTTTACAAAGGGTTTGTTTATTTCGATGGTTTCCGAATAACAAATAAAATTGTATCTTTGCTTATTTATCTAAAAAAAATAAAATGAAATATAACAACAGTACATAAACATTATTTGTTTATATATATTAAATTCTAGTCGAATATTAATAAATTTCAAAAAATATAATAGGTTTGATAATCCAAGAAAATAAAATATATAATTTAAATAAATATACATGTTATGAATAATAATACAAAGTCAATAAAGAATAAAATAATTTGTTTAGTGGGTAAAAGGTGTTCAGGTCATTGCATAATAAGTATTGATACAAAAAGAAGAATGGTAGTTATAGAAAAATATCGTTTTACAGAAAATAAAGAAATAAAAAGAAGAAAATAAATGGTTGATATCATAAACTGAAATGCAGTTTTGTTTTATAAAGATTATATTCAGAACTGTAAAAATAAACATACACCGTGTTATCAAATGTAAAAGGTTGTGATTTAAAATTTAGATATGTCAATATCTCAAAATACAAATTAACTTTGAAAGTTTGAACTCTATTAATATTGTGTTGGAACAAAATATTAAAATATAATATATTGAAAATAAATGTTGATTAAATGTTCACTGATTGAGATGTCTAGCTGGTATATCACCTCACAAGTCACAGTTTGATTGACTACTTTTTTACACATAAAGATGAACATTACAGACCATATGTTAAAAAGTTAACTGAATAACGTTTTACCAAACACTGAGACTCAAGTTTAAAAAGTTTGAATCACTTACGGTTCTAATCATATTGAAGTCCAATTTAGAGCGGAATGAATAAAAATAAAGTGTTCATAAAATTAAGTATTTTATGAAAAATGATCAAATTTAAAATCTCAAACATTATTCAAGGAAATTTCTAAAAACGTCTTACTATTATGTTTGTTTCGGAAATAAATATCAGCACGAGTTTATAAAGACATAATATATTTTTGGAAGCATGATGTGTGGCCAAGTTTTTTCGTCAGTGTCATTTAAGCGTAATTTGTATAACTTTGTGGTGATAATTTACCAATGTCTAAATGATTTAATATCTTTACCCGCATTACTAAACATTAGCCACACTCAAGAGCCACGATGACATGTATCCTAATTCAAGTTCATGTTTCTCATAATACGTCCAGCCAAATACAACTTTACTCAACGGTATATAGCCCGGTCGATCACACACACCACTACTATAATTATTCCTACCCTATTCTTGTTAATTTCAATTTATTTACATCGAGTTCTACAAGTCATGCATAGGTCTTCTAATCTGTGCCGTCTATGGAATAAATGTCAACATATTTTTAAGCTGTTATTAATTGTTATACATTTCATCATACTATAAAATTGAAGTAATACCTACATAACTAAAAATGAAATTCCGCATGTATGTAAGCTCGAGAACTCGAGAACGACTCGACCGATTTGGCTGATTTTTTCTTTTTGTATCCTTAATAATTGTCTGAACAAGGTTTTTGTGGCAGACATTTTTATTGTCCTGAACTTTTGTTGACAAGAGTCAACTAGTCTGACGTCTAGTAGGGACGAATGGTCTGTGCCGATGACATGCTAAGTAATCTTCATCACGTCGTTTGAAATAAACAATTGTCATAAGTCATTGTTCGATCTACGATTTACCTATAAGTGTTTGCCTTATAATTCTGTACCACAGAAGCCAAGAAACGCAAGTGACATAAAACAAATATGACAGGAGATACAAAACAAGGTTTTTGCTGCAAATGGTCTTACAATATTATATAGGTATTTTAATAATATTATTTTGTACTGCTTTTCTAAATTATAGAACTGTACATACGTTTCAACACTCCTAATACGACTTGATATATCTCTTGTTATTTATGAATTTATTGTGAATTAGACTTTCGATTTGATACCTTTAAAAATATCACAACAATAATATTCTGTTTATAGAATTAACTAAATATTTCATAAAATAGACTTCTGCAGTACAGCTATTAGCGTGTTATTCAGTTTTAACTTTATATAAGTGTGTATATTGACAATGCTAATAAGAGTTAAGTCACCTGATTTTTACTAGGTACAATTGGAATTTACGGACTATGAAATGTGAGATATTTTATAAGAGATAATATTATACATAACACTTCTAATTTAGATTACTTATGAGTTATAACTCGTATAGCGTGGTAGTTGTGTACGAATTTATTGCCACCAAAAAAATGTTTAAACGCTTACATAGCTCTACGCATTCAGACATTCTGTGATCGGTTAGTGAGTACTCTACGGTTATATGCCACTGCAGCTGTGAGATCTGACGTCAGTAAACAGTAGTCGTAGGTCGACCCCACAGCTGTAAAATCAATCTTTATAATAAAAATATATATTGTGTTGACCGATGTCCGAACGAAAGCGAAACAGCTCCGAGTCGGACGTGCCGGTGTTTTTTTTTTGTCTATTATTACTATTATTATTTGTTTCACGTGCGAGCACATTTCGTATCGTATAAAGTTTTTTTGTTTGTTTTTTGTTTATATACATATTATAATATATTATATTATATATCCTCGCTCGACATCACGATGGAGTACAGTCGAGGAACAGCCCCCAAATCGCAGCTCTCCCTTGGCGCCATCCGCCGACGGGCAAAACCGTTATGGTTTGAATGCGTCGGCTAACAGTGGATAATATAATATATAGTATAATTTATAGTTGATCGAACTTTGGCCGGTACGACCACCTTGTTTCCTTTTTCTCTACACACTAAAATAGAAAGTTATAATAAAGGGTTTTTTTTGCTTTTCTTGTGTGTTTCGCCGTCTGAGTAGTAGATCGGTGGTAATGGTCCGACCATGATGCGCCCCAAAAGTTATAACTTATAACGATATAATATTATAATGCGTAACGCGAATACATACGCAAATCAATCGATGTTTTTGGAATATCATTCGACTATTATTGCGATGTTTTAAACGGTTTGAACATCTTATATTTTTACATGACTTGTAGGTTGATTATTTTTCCGTTCCACAACCTTGAACATTATTTTACTTTACCTATTTAAAATAATGAATTAATACGCCCAAGTTGAGCTTTTCTTTGCTACGACGTAATTTAATTTATTTTATTGAGTAATGGCCGTAAAAACTAATTTATTTTCTCAACAAGCCAAGTATTTTTATTATTATTATTATTATTCAGCTTGATTCCTCTCAACTCAATAGTATAATACTATAATGTATAAATTAATGTAGTCACGGCCAAGGATTGGAAATTTAGTGAAACTTTTGTGGTGGTCAATCTTGTGGACTTGAGTTTGAGAAAAACATCCAGCCGTCAACATAAATAAATATGGGTACCTAATGAAATTATAATTTAATTTTTTACTGGAAGTATAAAATAAATAGGATTTAATTTTCATGTTTGACGAACAGACATAAAAAAATGAAAGGATTAATAACTTCCACACGATCATTTATGGCTTAAAGACAAGACATCTCAAAACTAAATTAAAGTTTTAAATTAAGCTCCATTAGTTAATTTGTTTTTATAACAAGAAATCTAATAAAGCAATCGATTCTGTATTTTGTCAGCAGCAATATATAGATAACTGCAAAATTAATATTTATTTATTTATTTTATCGATATTTTTAACATTTTACTATTTTAGCAAGCTATTGAGTTTTGTGTAAGTAGTTGATTTCGAATATTTTTCAACTATTTTTAATAATACATATTTTTTATTATTAATATTTTATGGTTGTTCGCATCAAATAGGTATCTATAGAAGGAGGTCTAGTAGATGTGTATGGATAGGCCCAAACTCCACAGAAATATCCTAAGCAACATATTATATATAATGGTCTCCAAATAATATTGTCTTCAATGTCTAAATACTTCTCGTATGTGTATTTTATATGAATAACAAAGCAATTTGATAACGTCTTCAAAAACATATTTTTTAATTCTTTACTGCAAATAACATTTTATGGAATGTGTATTTTGACTGTATTATTTATTATATTAACACTGAGATTCTCAATTTTACAATTGAAATGTCACACGTCAATTTTTCGAAAATATTGAAATTCAATTTAAATTTCTACATAATAGATAAGGGCACGCATTGATTCAGTTTACAGTTAAACTTGAAAGTCTTAACGTGACACAAATCCAATAAAATATTTCTATAATATTAAAATGTATATGTAAGTTATGAATAAATTTCAAGAAAAAGGCGTAATGTAGCAATAATTAGGTGGAGTGTTTATTGATTTGAGCATGATTTGATTCTATATTATTTTTTCTTTAAAACAAAACGCATATAATTTACAATAATTTTAAACAATACAATATAACATTTACTATTTAGTACCCATACAGTATACATAATATTTCATTAATATATATGTTTATATTGTGAGTGCATTATAACGCACGGATAACAAATTATGTTAAAGCTATTATAATATATTTATATATAGTATAGCCAATGGAGAAAATAAAACCAAAAATGCTTTTGATGATTATATATAATATAAACTATGAATTATTTATTGACTTTTTTTCTGATATAATCAGTTGCCTAGTATTGCTCGACATTTTAATTACCGGCTTATATTGGAAGTTTTTTGATCACTCTTTTGATTATGATTATTTTTCATAATTTGTATTTTGTTTATCGCTGAATTCATGTATTGCTTGCTGCAAGGTGACGAACTGTACGAACTATTATACGAACTATACACAAATCAATATACGGTTGACGACTACGACAGTGACAGAATCTAGGTATAGTACGATATATTTATACCACGGTACTAGTATACGGTTGGTATAATATAATTTTATGTATAGTCGCCGTTTCTACGCGTCATTGTTTTCATCGTTACATATTAATCCCAGTTATTATTTTAAACGTATCCAGGTTTAGGCGAGATGCTAACAAGATGACATGAGCCATTATCAGAAACATCAACCAAAGTCGGTGGGTCTCAGAGACGTTCTCCATAGTCGACGATGTGAATGCGAGTAAGTCGCGCGGTAATGTACACAATATAAAGGATGATGACACTGCAGTCGTCGACGCTGTCACTTTCGGTATAAATCCTATGGTACCGGAGCACAGCCGAGGTGCATTATGGATTCGTTAAGAATATGTGTGTAAGTATATGCAAGCTAATATTATAATATAAGACATCGACGACTTCCCAGAGGTACAGCGTATGGGAAATACTATACACGAGCAAACAAAAACGTCACGTTCCGAGCAAACACGAATCGCGAGTACATATCGCGTTTAAATGTTTACGTTTGATCGACGACGCGATGGTAAACCGTTAAAGATTTATACTCGAGAAAAACCCATTACCTGTGTAGATGTTATACGTTTCAATTTGTTCTGTGTTAACGATTCTTGTTCAAACACGTAACGATTCGACACGTCTCCTAAAACCATTCCCATATTTTTACTTTCAGACGAAAATTATTATTGATACCATGCACACCAAGCTTCTAAACATCTATAATAACCATTTCTATGGAAATTATAATTAATAACAATAATAATATGCTCATATGAAAAACATACGAAACATTATATTGACTTTGTGTAGTAGAACGGAAATTGCTAATATCAGTCTCTCGAACCTATTAGAATTTAGAATACTATTATGTACCAACCAACAAATTCTCTTGGTAAAAAAATATTTAAAATTAAATAAATTATATTATATTATTATATTTTTATTTAGTATTTATATTTAATGTTTGAATATTTTGTTTTATCTATACTTGTAATTTTTTTTGCTCATTTGAATTTTAAAAAAAATCTGAATTTTTTTTTATTTTTGTGATGTAGTACATTAAAATGTACTGGCTCAGGAATACTGCCTTTTGTTCAGATGACTTATTGGTTTTTCATTAGATAGCTAGTACTTAGTAATTCATACTACAATTGTAAATTTGTTATTAATTTGTACCCATACAAAATATAACTAAGTGAAAGTTTGATAGTCAAAGTAAAGTTTCCAATCATGTTGCCATTTATCATTTCCATTAATTCGTTGGTATTTTAGGTTTATTCTGATTTCTTATACCTAAGTAGAATCAGATCTAATCCCACTAGTTACAATATTGAATAATAATTGATTTGTATACCAACGCTTTCATGGTTAAAATAAACTATAAAGGTTATGGATGGAAATTAAACACTTAAATAAATATGACATCTTCATCTAGATTCTAAATAGTAGGAACCTATAAACTTAAAAGCATAATGTTTTTTCTCAATAATTCTATTTTGCATAAATAAAAATTAAAGAAATGTCTAAGTATATAAGTACCTATGTAACTATATATGGAAGTGTGATAAGTAAAAATTTAATGATGATGTTTTATTTTAATGTGGACGATAATAAAATTGATACAAAATATTCCGAAATATGTTTAGTCAAAACAACACACACGACATATTAAAGTAAAGCAACCACAATCTGATTAAAATAATAAGAACATTTTAACATGCCTCAACCATCTGGAGTTTTTTGGTAACATTTTTCAATGTAGTTTAAGTATCCATTAATCATAATGTTATCTTTTGTTCTAACAATCAATTCAAATGATTATATTAATAATTATTTAAAAATTATAACATTTTTCAAATAACAGTTGTAGTTACCAAGC
Source organism: Aulacorthum solani (assembly GCA_008528875.1). Classification (NCBI taxonomy): domain Eukaryota; kingdom Metazoa; phylum Arthropoda; class Insecta; order Hemiptera; family Aphididae; genus Aulacorthum; species Aulacorthum solani. The sequence goes on along the minus strand of PVMI01057637.1, from coordinate 12,588 downwards.
TTTACTAGTAAGACTAATTTTAGGAGGACATCCTCAAATAGTATGAGTGTAAGGGTCTCCTATTTCATAAATGTGGTTCGTTCGAAACTTTCCACAATTATATGAACTCTAACGGGAATTAAACCAACTTCTAGTTTATTTTTTTGTAGAACTTTTATTGTAGTTTGATTTTCTTGCAACACATGTATGATGACTGTAACAAATTAAAAGTGTCCAATGTTGTGAAAGCAATTTTTTAACTTTAATTGAATTTTCATTTATTACAGACATTGCGTGGGTACCTATTTTGTTTTGAAAAAATAAACTTTCCCAATTTTATTTTGGAGGATTTAAATTGTCAAAAGTTACAATAAAAATGTAATTTTAAATTATTTAAGGAAGAATTTAAATATAATATAAAACTATTTCATAAAAACATATTTACTATAAAACACTTTATTTAAAATGATGATCCTGCTGCACTCTGTATCTGAATATAATATAAATGTATATATATATAGGTACATCAATATAAAAAAAATGTAATATCGATTAAAGAAAAGTTATTTTATTTGTCAAGTCTTCCTATTGCACCCAATATAAATGATAACACTGAAAAAAAAAATCAATCAAGATTAGGTACAATAGTATGATGAATCGGGATTTAATCAAACCTACCCTTCGCACTCTACTCCATATTTTAGATTAGACAATCTCATAGATCGTCATTGATAAAAAGTGTTGAAAAACTAACAAAATTTCCCTACACAGAGATATTCAAAAAAATAATTAATAAATTTTTAAGATAAATAACAAAGGCTGACAATAATAATTTGCAAAATTGGTTTTTAGTTTTATTTGATATTAATTGTTGATTCAACAATAATAATTATTTATAATTTATTAACATTGACAATTTTGTTCTCACTATTAGTTATATCAAACACGTACATTAAAGTACATATAATTATTTGTGGGTGACCCACTGGTTATTAAGTTTTGTCTTCTAAACTGTTACCTGTTATTTGTATACCTTATCGTTATAAAAAGTTTAATTAATAGTTTTAACTATAAATATTATTAGCAGGTGTATTATCAATTTATTAATATGTTTAACTTATAGTTTGTGATTATTTAATATGAAATGTGCGTAGTAATTTTTTTTTTATTATAAAATATTAAACATATTTTACCAGGTGATATATTTCACATAAAACATTTTCTTTTTCAAAAACTTTAATGGATTTTGAGATGATATTGCTTTTATAATATTATGAGATGTTAGTATGTTACAGAATTATATTGTGTTATATATTTCAACTAAAGCAAAACGGAAAACGATAAGTAGATAAATTAATAATTGGAATCAGGTATTACAGCTAGCTGTATAATATATTTATGGAATTTATTATTGTTATTAACTTTTAAGTTAATACATCCTTACCGAAAAACAGCGAGTGAATAGTTTTGTGATATATAACATACCTGCAATAGCTTAAAAATAATCTAAATGTATTTAATGTTATTGTCTATATAAAATATAACAATATACGTACAACTATCGAGTCTCTACGAACTAACAAAATACTATGGAGCAGATAACCTAAGTTAAGATAATCGTCGAAACAAACCAACATTTCTCAATTCCACAATGATCAGCGAAGGAATTATTAATGATTCGTATTTAATACATATTAACCATCAATATTAAACAAATGCATTCCCATAAAGTATTGACATCTTCCCTAAATATACAGTTTCAGGGAAACATAATATGGAAAGAAAAACGCTGATTCTCAGTATCGTAGAGGATTCTGAACGATATGCAACTAACATTTAAAGAAGTGTGAATAAAAATGGAATGATGTTGAGGTTAACAATGGTATCAATTATGTTGAATTATAGCTTACAGCTTTTTATACTACGCAGAATCCATAGGTATAATGGCAATGTGTATTATATTATATTATAAATCATATAGAATAATACAATAAAAATAAAATTTATTATGTCGTACAATTAATAATTTAGTTAAACAATCATTTTTCAAACAATATTTTAATTGATGTAAGTATTTAAATAAGATTTTTCATTGTATTTGTCAATAGAAAAATAAATAGAAAAATCAAATCTAAACTAAAGAGTGTTTTTTTAATTTAATGTTTAAACTTTGAAATTTATGAGAAGGACAAAACTATAACGAATGCAATGCAATAATAAAACCTTCGAAATGAAAAAGATGTAGTAAGACGAAATATTATGGAGTTTATTTAAAAAAAAACTTTTATTCACAAACTGTAGTTTTTACTGTTGATGCAATATATACAAGATATTTCGGTGATCTGAGGTTTTCCATACGATGGGTTTCCATTGTCCTTATCCCCTTTGGTACTTAAAAAAGTTTAAAGATATGAATTGCAATCATACTTAATTCCTACACAAAGTCTTATCGACGTATTAAATAATATATAATATACAGAAAATTACAGTTGTGGTATTTATAACAATTAACGATTCTATGTATAATGTTGTTTGATGTACGTCTAACGTCTATATATATATTTTTTTTTGAACATGCATGAGTGAAACTTAGCATTATAGCAATAATAATATCGACGTTTTCAGTTTGACACTATAACTGATCTATTTAAATCTTTTCATAGTTTTATGTATACGTGCAATAGTTATACCACATAACAATTTCTTATTGAAAACATTGGTACTTTGAGAAAGTTTAAATTAAATCTCATTAAAAGCAAAAAAGTATATAAAATATAAACTAAACATGTTACTGATCATTTGAGTTTGGGGTCTGTACCAGAATAAAAATTGTCGGTATCACACGTCATTCAAAATAATGACGTGTTGAAACGCGTGCACCAATAATCAATATATATAAAGTATCAATTTTGCCTATACAATACGCCGTCATAAGAAAAAACCTCAAATGCAGAAAATAATATAAAACAAGGTCAAATAATTAAAATTTAGAATATTACTCACTCATTTATTGTTATTCATCAATATATTATTAATTATTTTTAATAATGAAATTAAAATAATATTTATACAAGGTAACTAAGATACAGTTTCAGCCAGTCAATCAGTGTAATAACGTAAAATTCTATAAACGTCATTAGTGTAGTAGAAACGCAAATAAAATGAACAGTGGGTACTAACTGACCGAGTTCAAATTAGTTATATAAACTCTGATTTCGATAAATAATCAGTTATAATTGTAATCTGTAGTGCATTATAATACTCATGTTAAAATCTCATCTCATTAAACGAAAATCTGTAGTTATTGGAAGATATTTAGATTCCTGACACAAGTGTCGTGTACAGTGTTTTTAAATAATGTTTCAAGGGATGCTCCAAATTTTTTCAAACCCACATCATCCACTGGAGCGTTTTAGCAAAGCACTCTTCGTTTAATAATCTCGGCCAACGGATCTTTACCAAATAAAATTTTAAAATAGAAATAGTTAACCAACTAACCAAATTCTATTACAATTAGTTTCACCAATGCAAACCCCAACACAAGAAGGTTAGGATAACCTTCTTGTCTCTCATCAGTTATCATCAAGCATCTTTGCTAACAACCCGCCATGCCACCTCTCAAAAACCGCTGGTGCCGTGACCTTCTAAAATTGTATTTAAATATACAAATGGTGTTCTGAATGGTTCCATCACTGGATGTCCTCCCTCTTTGACATAAGTCTGTTTGACATACAAAGTGAAATAATTCACATTTATTGAATAATTTTCAACGTTTATACAATCATTCTGAGTATTGTGTTGGAGAATTCTCCAAAGCTTTATTTCTATTATAATCATAATGTACTGAACTAAATTGTATTTATTAACGTTGACTATTTGGTCCCACGAGTAAATATGATTTATAAAATGTACAGGTTATACCTATAAAAAATGTAAATTATAAACTATAACTTCTATAATATTATAAAAAATCACTTTCTAAGACTCGACCCAGAATCAAATATTTATCGGTATAAAGTCTATCAAATAAATATTTGTGCTCAACTATTTTTTTTATCCTTTTTTAAACATACAAATATATAGTAATAAATACCAGACAAAATTATATTTTTATAAAAAAAATTGACTATATTTCTCCTAAATACAGCACATATTTAATATTTTTATAATTGACCACATTAATTTATAATTATTATATTATTTATAAGTACATAACATATTATTATTAATTAATGTACTATCGTGACATGATGACAATGAATTCATGAAATTAATAATGAAAAATAATGAGCAGAATATGCTGATGAATAAAAAGTTTCTAAATACAAGATAAACATTTGTGAATTACGTGTTTAATTCAAATAGGCTATACAGTATGAGAAGAATTCGTAAATTGTAAAATAATTTCCCTAACTACTATCCTATTAAACGTACTATAAACAAGAATGTTTTTTGTTCTTGGTATTTCAGTGGTACCTTTTTATGGTACAAAATGTATTTTAAGTAAGCCAGTATGTAACTATGTAATTGTACAGCGTACATTATGTTCACATTGCATTTTACTCGTAGCCATAAACTTTACGGTAATGTCACATATTTGATTTTAACAAAAAGGTTAGTAACAACTTGCAAACATGAATTAATTTTTGTTTGCATAATGCAGTTGTATTATTGCGGTCAGATACAAATTTATTTATTAATATAATTAATTATAATTAAACAAGACCTAACCACCAGAAAAATAACATCATAATTCTAAGTAATGATTGTTGAAATTGTCTGTAATTTATTCAATATAGAATAATGAAAGACAACTCAGCTTAGTTAACACTTTTTTCATATTATTACATCATAACTACACCCACATATTTGAAGACAAATTAGTTACCTAATAACTATAGTTAAACATTTGTTTTCACAATATTTTTTTTTTTGGCGTTATATTATTTTATTTTACAACTAAGATTGTTGGTACAAAGTATTCTCTAAAAATTATATAATATGACATTTTTGTGGATGGTCAATGGTTTCTCAAATAATTTCTAAATTTATTTGCAGGCATTTCTCAAACAATAAGAAGAAAAACTACTGAAAATAGGAAAGTGATAACATTTTTTTAAAATTATTATTAATAAAATCTGTTACGACGTTTTAAATAGAACAATATCTATGTATTTAAGGTATTTATATAGTTTATAGTAAATAGAAATGTATGGATTAAAAAATCGTTTCATTTGGTATAATTTTTTGCTAACTTTGGAATTTTTTTCATTTTTAAGACCACGAAATTGAATACAAATACTAATTTATAATAATAATATTACGAGTTTGTATGTTAAGATATCCTATCAAATAATATTTAAATTGATTGAAATTTAGCAAAACGTTTGGGAACTGCCATAATCCCATTCATAATATTACTAATTAAAATATACGTACAATCAATAAAGCGATGATTTGTACAATAATAAAATTCCAAATTAAATTGAAAACATACATTATAATCTAAAACTAAAACTAAAAATATAAAGACTAGTTGATATTGAATAGTAAGCTATTAAAAAATATTTTTCCTACTTTCTCTTCAAGATATTTAACGTAATGACAATGGAAAATAAAATATCGATTTTTTTTTTATAAATATTATTAGAATTATTATTATTAAGTGCCGCTAAATTAACTCTTTGGAATAAACGTAGTGAGTGAGTACTGTTTAGTGGACAAAATATTTACTTATGACAGTTATATAACAGAAAACTATATTATTGTAGGTTGCCGATTAATACCTACTTGAAGTGTCCATGAAAATGTACAGAATTTACACTGTAGAATAATTTTGATAGGTATGATAAGTATATTTTCTAATAATGGAAGAACAAAAAAATATTTCTACGAATCGTTTTTGTTAAAACTGAAATATAAGTGCTTTAATATAGGTAACAATTGACTACAAAATTATTCATCGTTATTATATTGAATTGATTATATTGAATTAATGAAGCATGCACATTATAAACAACTTTTAATTATACGATTAATACTATTTTAACGATATTGTACAAAATAAATATTTCTCGTTATATTTTACCCACAAGCCACAATTTTATTTGGTACATTGCACAACAGTTTGATGAATTCCTCTTTAGTTTCTAATTTTAGTTGCTATAATGTTATATTCCAATTAATATATACCTGCCTGTTTGATGTTTATTCAATTTAACTATTTTTTTAATTTTAAATATTTTTCATTACAAAATCTGTTCAAATAAAAGTAGAACAATGATTGAATGTGATGATTGGAGAGAAATAGAAAAAAACATGATTCGAAGAATGGAGAAATCTACAAATTGAGGAACTTTGAAAATGTATTAAATTTAACATAAATTATTTATGAATAATATGTAATGATTGTGTCAAATTGGAAAATTATTACTTTTAGACTTATATGTTATATTATTTCGAGGTTATGCTACATCCAACCTCAAACTAACAGTTGTGAAAATTAGTTAAAAACTTAACAAACTGCAGGATACATTATGATCAACTAAAAAAAACATTGGCGTACATCGGGGAGGGTGAGGGAAGCCAACAACTTCATCTCTAAACATCAAACAGGGCCATCCACCCTCAGTATTTAGTGATTAATTAGAAACTAGATAAATATTATCTGAAATCCAATTTAGATTTATAAATGTTGTTTATAAATCATGTGAGTATAAAAATGATGTAATTTTTTATGTATAAACTCGTTTCATTCAAATGAAAATCAGCCATATTTCAATGAATTGAGCGGAAGACTTTTTTGAAAATGTTGACATAAATATATAAATAGAATTTTCAACAAGTTGTTTTCGAGTTTGTATACTCATCAGTGGCATGACAATAGTACAAATATAAATGCCATGATGGTTTCGCCACTTAATCCATGCTAATATTACTATGGCAAATTGTATTGTATTAAAGTTATTGATATGTTTATAGTACTTATAAGGCCAAAATACATGATGCGCCGTAAGTGTTCTAGGCATACATCAGTATTTGATCAGAATAGATCGTTTGGGACAAACTTAGGTTGTTATAATATTAGCCGCAGGCTGAGACCACTGATAAATTATAGAGATTATGGCAAGCACATTATCTTGAGCCAGAGCCAAAATATTTTACACATCAATATTAGGTGTATTAAATAACTGGATCCGTGTTAGGTTATGTATAATATATTGTATATATTTATTTTTTCAACCGGTATTGCTTGCTGCATTTTCTGACAGGATATTAAATCGTAAACAAATCGCTTGCGTTATAACATAATATTATAATAGTTTATAAACCATTTACAATGATTTTCAATATCCTGCTGCTGCAGTATACTTCCGTCTAACGTGCGGGTCGAATCTTTACGTACATTATTAATATACACAACAAGTAGATACAGTACACTGTAAGTATCCTCGTTTTTATTTTTATCTTTTCTGCGTAGGATTTACACACAGCTTTCTAGAAAATCAAATGAACAATTGTCGGAATAGAGTAATTTACCAGTTAAGCTACTACTTAATATAAAACCTACCTATTATGTAGGTAAAAAAGAGGGAGAGGACAGTGATTCCGGTTTCGTGCACTCATCACGCTTCGCTCGTCTCGAAATTCAGTCCCACGGGTATTTTCTTTTGCATGGGTAAGTCTCTCCTGAGCGACCACGATATAGAGAGGTGTGTCAGTTTTTAAATCTAAAAGCAATTAATCATACCATTTTTAAAACGGTTCTGTAAGTAGTCCAGCATCGTCCACTGAGTTATGCGTTTCGTTCGTAAAATGTAATAAGTTTTTTTTTTTACTATATAATAGGTAGTATTTGTTTACTACTTGCGTGCAGCTGTAGAAAACGGTAAATTAAAAAGGCAGTATTCACGATGAAGACCAGGGATTCTTTTATTTCAACTGCTAAAAAATACAGAATATGTAATTGGATGTGTCGATTTGCTTATACACTTTTCAAAGAATTAAACATAATAATATATAATAATATTCCCGGAGTTATTAACGCATACAAATGATATTGTTACTTTTGGACAAACTGTTATACTCGAATCCAAGACTATAGTGTTTATCATGCAAGAGACATTGCTCGTTTGTTTCATTGATTGTGTTTTTGATTTTCAAAATCAATTAATATTTTTGTTAAATGTAATATTAATAAGTGCGATCGTGGTGAAGTCTAAGAATGTTAAATTATTAAAATATAATTAGGTGTCCGACACAAATTATTAAGTATCTACCTAATAGAAATTAACATTGTACGTGTAATATTATATACAAAAGTTTACAAGTTTATTACAATCAAACACAAAATGTTTATTTACTTTGTAGGTACTGTATAATATAGGTAAAGGTAACTAAATCAATTTACAAAATTATGGGAATTTAACCATATTAGGTACATAAACATTATATTTCCAATCGATTTAGCATGCTAATCAGAAACTTTTGAACCACATATATTATATACCTATACCATGAAGTATTTCAAAGCAAAAACAAATTCACACGTCTTCGTTAGACCAATATTATAGTTTTCTCGAGATCACTAAACATTTGTTTTTTGTTTTCAAAATCGTTTATTTCAATAGTTGGTTTTTGTTAGTTTCCAAATAATGTAATATGTACTTGTTTTAAAACAAACTAAATAAATCGAATGAACTTGTGAGTTTACTCATATGTAGAATCAACTATAGCTTTATGTATGTATTATTATTTATTATGTACTTGCATCGGTTTCATGTTTTTAACTATTATAATGTCATAAACTAATTTTTGAAATATGTATTTTAGATTTTGATAGTTGAGAAAAAAATTTGCATAATATTTTGTCTTAGATATATTATTATTTCGTTCATTACTTTTTGTTGTGGACACCTATTTGAACAGAAAAAGGGCTCAAAAATATTTTATTCTCGTGCACCGTGAAAAATGAAAATAGAGACTGAATATTAAAGCAGTACCTACATATTTGAATAGGTAGTATTTTGATTTTCTTAATGTATATGTAGTTCTCTGAGTACAATGAATATTTAATTAATTCAAACCACGTTTATAGTATATTATAAAATAATAAACTTTTCATAAAATTATACATAACTAATTATCTATAGTTGTATTTCACTAATACTGTATTTTTAATACTTTTAATACCACGACCGTAACAAAAAAAAAATGAGCAAACCCTGGATTTTAACATAATGTTATTGTAGGAATTTTTTTGAACTAAAAACTAACCTTTGATTAGTGATCTTGCATAATTAATTAATAAGACGTAAAAGTTTTAATGAATTATTTGTTTCATATTATTTGCTACTATAGAATTTATGAATTTTATTTATTGAATTCTGAGTAATCTATTGTATTATATTATTATTTTTTTTTAACATTGAAATTTAACTTAGATGATTTAATAAAATCATAGCGTACCGCAATGTCACTAGGGAGATACCAAATACAGTAATGTGTTACTTTTACACAGGCCGAAATTAACTAAAGTATATAATTAACCTTTAGTTGTTATCATTGTTTTTATATCTTTAAAAGTTTATTAAAAACTACTAAGTAATTATTCCATTTTTTACAATATCAAATTAAAATGTATAAACCTTTTAATTAATTTAAAAATATGCTTACTTTTTATAAATAAATATTTCTGCCTAGAGTTTGAATAAATAAAACAGAACCGTCTTCGAATCCATGGACTTGTAATAATTGTATTATTATAAAATTAATTTTTAAATTCAGAGGTATGTTTCTTTATAATATGATACTCCTATCTCTTCCTACCCTACTGGTAAATATCTTGGTCTAACACTCGATCAAAGATTAACTTGGGCCCACCATATAAGAACTAAAATACTAGCTCTAAATAATCACCTACGCATGGTAAGCACTATATTATGCAATACTAAATACACCTCCGTAGGTATTAAGCTGCTTGCCTTATATACAAGAGTATACTAAAACCAATATGAACATACGGTCTGTAGCTATGGGGATCAAACATTAACAAAATTCAAGCATTTCAAGATATTCCTCTAAGAAAGTTAACAAATCCACGTCAATACGTCTCACATTTTTGTCTACTTAAGACTAAAAACGATATGTGATAATCTAAATGTTTCTATAAAAGATTCCACAACCATCTAAGTACTCATTTGAATCGCCTTATCAAAGGCTTATAACGGCTTATTTCTCCTCCACTAACATACCTGGTAGTTCCCCAAGATGCCTAAATCACAAATGGTGTCGTGATTTGCTAAAAAAAAAAAATTATAAAAAAATTATAATTATTAAGTAATCATAGAAAGTGTTATCAATAAGCGGCTCTTTTCATTAAAATTATTTTAATAACATGTCAAATTTGTTACTTTTCTATTTTATTCTTATGGTATCAAGCTAAAGTAATATTTTAAGGTACAATAAAAATGAAATATTTTTTTATACACTCTTATTTTATAATCCACATTAATATTCTATACAGAAAACAATATTATTTTAATCATCAACACTTTATATTTAAAAATTATAAATATTTTTTCAAAAATGTAATACATGAACTGCATATTTTATCTCATTTTATCTCTCACACATTATATTTACCTTATCATTGGCGGCAATATTAGGGGGTAATTGGAATCATCTGTGCTGTTTAATTTAAACCCTCTCACCTGGCTAATTCCACAGTATTTTTTTACCTAAGGATAACTTACTTATAATATTAAAATCTATAGTATCACATAGTAAGTCAATAACTACGTATAGCACCTTGATAAATTATAAAGGACTAAACATTTTTGTGAATTTGTATACTCATAATTCATTAATACTCAACAACAACAATCGCATTCTAGAAAGAGGAAATAACACGGACGATATATTTATTAGTTATATTAACTTTATATATTATCTTATATTTATAGCGAGTAAATCATTGGTAAACTAGGAGGATATATGAGAACATTTTGGTAACCAATGAGTTGTAAGTACGACTAAACAGACAAGTAGAAATAACGGGCGTATACGCATACCAACTAACACGAGAATGAATAAATAAGCAGGGTAATGTAAAATGCTAGAATTACATATTTAATCTTAAATCGAAAAGATTTAAACGCTTTTGTTTTTTTTTTTTTTAAGAAAAAAATCGATACTTTTTTTTAAAACAAATGCAATTGAGTTGTAAAAATAGGTATATGTTGTTATACGTCAACTGTGTGTTGAGAGTTGTTCCCAAAGCACTAAAAAATATATTTTATGATACTCATGAAAAAAAACACGATTGAAATATAAAGCAACTAATTAAAATGAACCGTGCAAACAACGCTCGGAATATAACTGTCGTATTACACGGGATAAAAGATAAAACGAAATGTGACTTTATTAGGGTTTGATTTTATTAATTGATAAAAAGTCGAGAATTATTTTATGTTTCGGAATAGGTAGGTAATCATTAAACTTGGACCTAGTTACAGTTGCTATTTTATGATTATTATTAGTATTTTTTTTTTTTTTGAAAAAGAGGCTGTTTCTTATACCACTTGTGTAATAACCCGAATTACATAATGAGTAATAAGCTGTAAACAGTTTTATTACAATAGTCAATCATTGTATAGTAATGGATAAAAAAAATTAATAGGTT
>PVMI01057625.1:0-15422 GCA_008528875.1 Aulacorthum solani | reverse complement strand
ATGTCGCGCAGTTTTCGATTAGAACGGAGTGCGTATTCCTTATAATAGTTCTGCGACGTCGTTGCGTTACGGAGATGTCGGCCGAGTTGCTGTGTGATATATGCGATAGCAGCAGCTCACAAACACACGCACGAAAGTGCGGTATAGTTTACGTATTATATAATATATATATATAGTATAAAACAGACCATCGAGCAAATAAATTGCCTTCCACACGACTGGAGACCATTACATTACAACGACGCGAAGAATGTGCCCTTAATCCCCCGTAAACCCATTTTACACTACATTTTTCACCCGCTCGCTGGTCGAGAAAGTCTATGTGTGTGTGTGTGTGTATGTGTGTATAAAGTGTACGCAGTCTCCTCCCCCCCATCCATGGTCCTCCTGCTCCCTTAGACGGACAGATTTTTCTTGGCGCGCAGATTTTTATTTTCCTTTCCCCGACCGCGCCCACGTCACCGTGACCAGTCGACAATGGGCGTCATACAATATAATAATAACAATAATGGTAGTTATAATAATAACAACAATAGCGATATAATAATCGGACGATATATATATATAATAATACGTTTTATACGTGTACGCATGTATGTATTGTGCGCTGCAAGTGTCGTTGTATTTACCTGTAGACGAAAACGTGCCCAGAATCGAAGCCAGGCGAGGTTTCTCCTCGTCCAGCACCGTCTCAGCCGACGTTTTGAACACTCCGTACAGCTCGGCCACGCACCGGATACGCATCTTTCCCACTTTGAAGCTGTTCACCTCCAGCTCGAGTCCCACCGTGTTCGTCGACCGCCACGCGTCGTCCGATGCCGCCAGACCGGAAGTCGTCGAAGACCGGCCGTAACTCGAGTTCATCTGTAACCACGCCGCGCACGACCGCGATGTTTATCATGGTATAATAATAATAATAATAATAATAATACAAACGTCGATATTATTAATAAATTATTATCACGTGTACGTTACATATTATACATTAATTATAATATTATGCAGGCGCGGAATGTGTGATTATATTATTATCACGTGCGCGCCAATCGATCATCGACAGGTATACCTATGTACACGCCGCCATTGCGGCTGTCATTAGCGATACTATTAATTACCCGTCGTCGCTGTAATTATAACACCAGGCATCGTCTATAATATACCGCTGATACCATAATACTATCAGGGTAGTCATAATACCGAGTGAAGCCTCAGCACGCCGTAGGAAATATCATAATCTCGTATGCCATGGTGTCTGCTGCCATAGTGTTATTTGAGGCGGACGATAAAACTGATAGTATGACTATATTTATGACTACCTAAGAATTTCACAAATTATTCAAACTCTACGAATTAACATTCAAATCCTCACAATAAACTATGAATCGTTGTCTTATTGTTTATCGTTTTTGAAAATTCGTGATATTATATACTAATTATTACTTGTATTTAGGGAAACAATTCGTAGATCGTTTAATGATACTGCATTTATGCATAATTAATATAAAATTTATTTTTTAAACATATCCAAGAAAATTATCATTTACCTACTTACAATACTCTGGAATAAAAATATGTATTTTTTTTCAAATTATTTAAGTGTACGTCCACAAAAAAAAAAACATAACAAAAAAAGCCGGTAAAAATAACCACCGACGGAGTCTGATACACTGTGCGATATCCATATATAGTTGTCGAAATACGAATTTTTCTCCGTGTTCTCGTGGTCCAAGTGTGCGTGTCGTACATATCATATTATTTATTGTATTCCCTCGACCTATATACTATAATATTAGCTATCTTCGAGTAGGTACCGAGTACCATCGTATACACGTTCAGCCGTTCAGGTACAAAACTTTGTCTGTCGTAGTGTTTTGGGCGTTGAGCGCGGTGCCCGCGAGGGAGATATGGGTTTTCATATAAATTCTCTGATATCAAAAGCAATTTAAATGGCTAACAAATTATTTATGGTCAGGACGACGAAAAAAAAAACGAAATTCATACATTCACAATATCATAATATATTACTACGACTCGTTTATTGCCCTCTTGGTACTCGAACGCGTTTCAAATGCACGTGCGTTTTGACGTTTATGGCGGACATTTGTTTAAATATATACATATAAGATACCACGTGTTCGGACATATTTCATAGTCGGGTCTATATACTTTTCGCATTGATATCGGATGCTGAACTTGCAAAGTTCTTATCTGCCGATTTAAATTGTACTTTTACTCTTTCAATGCCATCATGGAGGCGTGCAAAAAAGACACGTCACTTTATATTGTATTGTGTTTTAACAGAGCGCGTATAAAATAATAATAACAAACTCGCTAATAACAATCGATACATCTGCTCAGGAAAACAACAAAGTCTTAACGATATTTTTTTTTGTTTTTTTTTAGTATCTGACAGTATTATTATATATAGGTGTATATTGTAAACGAGTATTCGTTTTGTTCGTGGGCAATTGTGTTTTATTAGCTCCGTTAATTTGTTTATGGTGTACTCTTAAAATTTTATAGTGTCGATAAATGCTCGTGACTTTTGTGTAAGTTTTCACAAATGAACGAACGCAGTATCGTGGTATTTTACAATACAACAATGTAATATCTTAAGCATTATTCTTTTAATTTTAAATTTAATTTCATGCTTGTCGCACTGGGGAGGAGATCGAAGACTATATGACTATAAATACCTCAGAGTAATATAGCTGATTATTAGAAACTAATATTATAATAAATATACCAGAAAACACAAAATATTAGTAAAATGTAGCTTTACAAGACAAATACTAGTAGGTATAGATCACTTCTTTATGTTTTCCATTACGCTACATGCCGATGATAATGTATTTTTTAAATTATTTGAGCTGTAGATAAAATACGCATTATCCGTGTTTGAAATGTGTTTTTTAATGATCTCTCGACGATTCCCTTTGATGTACGCATAACATTATTGTGCGAGACCGTACCTAATAAGCAAACACATTGTTTTGAGCCAAGAAAAGAGGATATTTCCCATCATCCGATATCATATCTAATAATAACATGTTATTATTTACATTAAGCCCATTAGAGATGATAGAGTAGCGAACATGCAAAAGCAAATACATTTATATGCGTCATAAATTCGATTAGCTATACGTATATTATGTCAGTGGGACTGCAGGTTTTGCAATTAATATTAATAATTAGGCCTATTGAAAATATTTAATTATCATTCTAGACACACATCGTTTGCAATAATTATTTCAATAATTATTAATCCCGTCGAATATGCCCACTCCTATTGTGCCCAATTGTATGATAAATTTTCATTGGCCCGTATAACCTTTTCAACTCTAAACGACAATTTATGGTGAAAAATTCAATGATATATCATTTTATGTATCCTAATAAACACGAGGGGTAGGAGTGGGAAGAGGGTGAGGGTACGAAAACAGAACAGCAGGTATATACTCGTTCCCTTGGATTTTCTGCCGTCCTGACCATGTTACAAGATAATAATAGCGAATATAAATTATAAATGACAGTTTAGGTATAATGTCCTTGAAATCTACCTCGTAAATTTTAAGTGATTTTGTTTCCAGTGAAAAACAAACTTATATTGTAACACATTATAATAATATTTACTATACATGGACATTATTATTATTGTAAGTTAAAAAGTTTTGTTTGCAAACATTTTTTTTTCATTCGAGCCGACGCAATAAATACGTTGTTGAATAACTAGAATAAATTTCTGTGTTAAAGTTAAATTAATTATACTTGGGTAATCTTTGTAAAATTTATACGCTTCCGAGTACACCACCAGTGTTAACTTAATGTGTATTTAAATTTTAAAGTTATGTTTCCCAGAAACTATTATAAAATTACTGTCTAACACCAGGCACACCAGATCGATAATAAATATAAACATTACTGTATCTATACAGATATAATATTTTAAGGAGTTACTCAGAAGCACTTAGCTCGTGCAAAATAATATATTATATTAAATGGACTTTTTAAAAACATACCTATTATGTGTATCTAAATGGAAAATATAATAAGAACCGTTTTTGTATACTTGATAATAATTTCATAATAATTTAGAAAACTTGAACTTCACAATACGTCTTGTTGGTATGAATTTGACATGAACTTTATTACTGTACCATTCAAAACTGTATTTACTTTTTGTTGAGTAAAACATATAGGTATAATAATAACAACAATAATGCGTTTATATAATATAATTAAAAATTCCTATTGAAAGCAACATAATGACTTTTACAATACATCCACACAATAACGTGATAAAATAATTACTAATAACATATCGTATAATAATAATTAAACTGCACTGTTCTAGTACACAGTATAGTTGCTAGCTGGAGCCGTTTACTGCTGAAAACCCACTATTTTTTTTTTCTAGGTATTTAAACTCAATTATATAAGCAACTTTGAACGCAATTAAGACTTTGTATAATCGGCTAATGTTGAACTTGGGGGGCAGCTCAATGTCGGGTGAAATGCGAGTAAAACTTTGCAGTACAACCAAATGCATTTGGTTAGCGCACTTAAAGTTTATAACGCAACAACTGCACATTCTCCCGGCAACTTTCTGCACGACCAGTTGAGCAAAATAAATTAATTCGTTCAGCATCATTCAATATTATATATGATACATGTTGTTTTTTATACATAAAATACATATTATATAAACAATAATAATAATAATTAGGCCCCGGATGTTGATTACCTCTGCAATTTTTTTTTGGAATATTATAGACGATAATTTCCTAGCTTAAAATATATATATATATGTTTCGATAGCAAACGAATAAATATAACAAAATTTAATTTTACTATTTTACTGCATTTTTGAGTTTTATTGGTTTTAAGTCATTTTTGTGATTTTTAAGGTAGTTTTTCAAGTTTTAGTGCATTTTTTTTACAATTTTTTTAACAATTGAGAAAAAAATTCCGAGATATTTTCATATTTTCCACCAGTCGAATACTTTAATTTTACTAACCTGTTACAAAAATTACTTGAAAAACAGAATGTTTGACTTTTTTCTAGGTTAAAACTAGTTTTGAAATTCAAATTTTAATCAGAATCATGTAAGTTTTTAAATTGTAATTTTATAGTTTTATCAACTTTAAAAATTGTATGAGCTTTTTTTAAGTATTCAATATTTAGGTCATTAACATAATATAACATTTTGTTTTCATAAATTAAATTTATAGCATTTTTATTATTTTTGTTGGTCATAAACATCCGGGTCTTAATAATAATCAATATGTGACTAGGAAATATGAAATTAGATATATATTTAGTACATATATTTTACTATATGGTATTTGTTCATGATTCGCATTATTGGTCTAAAACTAAATGAAAACTATGAAAAAACTATCAATGTTGAATATTATTAAAACTACTGAAACTCAATATACTTATACTTACAACCGAATTCCAACGGGAAATCAACGTAGGTATATTAATAACGAAGGTCTAATAAACAATCGATACATAACGATGAAATATTACACTAAATAAAGTAGGTCCCTAACTGTATTCAATTAATTTAAAAACTTATTTTTCAAAAATGATGGTAGTTTTAAGGCGTTTATAATCCGATAAATGAAGGTCATTAGTATAGGAAAATAGATTATAATATTAGCTGTTACGATTGTAACTATCGCGTTTAACTATCGTCCGTCATTATGAGGCTCGGATTAGGAATACCTATTTTAATAGTTTTAGTATTTTTATTTACATCGAATTCATATTTTTCCACTAGTCATATATTATAAAAGCGTTATGAAGTATAACTAATTATAATAATATGATGAAATAGTATGTATTACAGTGAAATAACTACATTTACATAATAGCGCATATGAATATGAAAAGCAATATTATAAATTTAACATT
The DNA here is from genome assembly GCA_008528875.1 of Aulacorthum solani. Lineage (NCBI taxonomy): Eukaryota > Metazoa > Arthropoda > Insecta > Hemiptera > Aphididae > Aulacorthum > Aulacorthum solani. The sequence continues at coordinate 9,499 of PVMI01057625.1, read as the reverse complement.
TTTCCAAAAACATTGTGTTATTATAAAAAAAAAATATGTATCGAAATTGGGGATTCGACTACCGCACCCAATCCCTCGTACAACTCAATGAGCATGTCTTCCCGCAGCAAGCATCGTTAGAAAGCATATTATTATTGTTATCATTATATTACTAATAACAAAACGACAGCATTTGCGACACAGCCGAGCATCGCTGATATAATAATATTGTATAAGCTCGTCTCTCATACATTATTATTGTCGTAGTATGGAAAAAGTGTATGGCATGTAGTAACGAGGAAATAAAATTAGACGGAACAAAATAATACCGAACCAAATCGAAAGCCATATATAATTATCAATACGTGACTTTTAACTTTTTGTTTTCCTAGCAAGCATAAATCAAATATTATTATTTACCTCTGCACGTACACACAGGACCCCGGGATCCGTTATTATTTTCGATACGAAAAAAAAAACACAAAAAAAAATACTTCTCACAATATCACCCGGCGTGCGGGGAAGTCATTTTATTTTCGATTCCGTACGTGATTTAAATAAATGCGAATTCAAACAATGCAATACAATATACGCAGAGCATATTTCGCATTAAATGATTCGCACAAACTTGTGAATCAAAAATTAAATCCAATCATTATTTAACCGAAATCCATTAATCAAAAATATACATGAACAATATATAAATTCATTATTATATTCGGAGCACCGTAATAATAATATATTAACGGAAATTATAGAAACCCGAGGATGAGTATATGTGTATATTATACTATTATTAGAGTGATGTCGTATTATGTTTTCGTTTCAGGTAGGCTATAATTTATATTTCATTGCTCATTTTTAATTCTACTGATGAAAAATGCTGTTACTTAAGGCCACCCCAAATCTAGTGAAAGCAAATCTGGTTATTAAAATATGATGAAATACGATGTATAACGATTCGAGAAATACGAATAAAGAAGAAAAATAACGAAGTCCCTTGAAAATTTTAATGAATACAAATTGAACCACATACTCGTATATTGGTTATATAGGGTTTATTTAACAATATCATGTAAAATTGGAAAAAGTCAGTGAAAAAAACATCAGAAAGTAATGATAAACCATGGAATTATCTTTTAGTTAAAATAGTTTTAAAAAAATCAAGCTTTGAAGTAGAACTAAATATTTTTTATCAGTTAAATCTAACATATTTTAGTATTGTAAAAACAATAAAATGTTATAGTACTATATAAATGAGTGCATTACCTATTTATTGAGTCTTATTGGCATCCAGTTGATAATATTAGCCATAATACCCTATTTTATTTTGCACCAAATAATCGTAATTTTGTTTGCAAAAGTTCCATTTGTAGAATTTCACATTACAATATCGAACATCTATCTGATTTTGATTTTTTCAATAGTTCTAAGTTGAACACTTGTTACTATTGTTTTTTAGTTTATTCATATAATATGTTATTTCCAGACCTATGTTATAAGACGTACCCTGGTGCACGGGTGTTGCTATCTATAAATAAATAATACATTCACTGCAGTTATTGTTTCACATGGCATTTCGTAAGGTACACTAAATATAAGCTTTAAGTTTCTGAAAAAAACTATATTGATATAAATAGACCCAGTGTAATTGCCTACAGTTATATAATTATATAATATGGTCACAGTGAACACTTGGAAATTCCACGGAGGTCGATCACACGCGCTGAAAATGATATTGTGCTCTAACGGAAGCATCACAATCTCGGAAGTTAAAAAATAATAAATTATCCTTTTTACGTCATCACATTTTATTGTAGATTTATTCGGGATGTGCTCAAGGGGCGTGAGCAGCGGGACGGGTATTTTGAAGTACAGTATATTATAATATTACAGCGAAACCTCCAAATACCGGACAGCCTCAGACGCTGAAATTACTTCTATTATTCGAACGTATTTTGAAGGATGTTTAGCTTGTGGGAAGTTCGTAGTTGGTTCCCAAGAAAACTTCCGCTACTTGGAAGTGGTCGTTAGGAGAGATTTAACTGCAAATTATGTGTGTGTACGCTATAAGTATTGAAATGTTTCTACTTTTGGGCTATTATACGATATCAATGACTACCTACTTAAAGGCTAAAGACACCTTGGAATTGAAATGTTTGTCGTGGTCCTGAATCCATGAGGCACACGAAGATAAAACGGCGAGAAATTAAGTTTTTCAAGTCGTGCGTTTCAAGCGTAGATTACAACTACAGGCGGACAATCGTAACAAAACAAATAAAGTAAATTTCATTAAGTATGGGTTAAACGAAATTGGAAAATACTTAGATACGTAGATAGCAAATACTTATTCTCTACGACCTACGTCATAACATTGTGTACACTAACCTAATGTACTTCGAATTAATATTATGTACAGTCGTAATCCCTCTAGATTTAAGCTTTTAATTTTTTTTTTTAATCACAAATCGTCGATCCACTAGACTGTAGCAGTTCTCAAACTGCAGTATTTGGATAAAATGTTTATAAAGGACCTAATATTATAAAATTTTTTTATTTTTTAAATACTAAATATATTGATGAATGTTCCTAAATTAGTATTGTTAAGAATGAGTTGCGAGTTTGAATACCTTTTTCCATCATCAGTCGCTATAGTGGTACCTACATGGCCGATCTTTTATAAATAATTATAATACACAATATGGGTGGATAGGTATTTGTTTAAAAAATAATATGCTAACCCTCATACAGTATATAAATATTTTACTGTACCCGGGTACGGCAGATTCAAACATATACGCCAGACTATTCCCATATTATCGTCGATATAGGTACTTTTTATAACTTATGATACGGCGTAATGGGTTAGGTTGACATATTATTATGCAACTCCACTCACCCTGTTCAATGTATACCTGTGTGTGTGTGTGTGTGTGTGTGTGTGTGTGTGTGTGTGCAAGCATGCGTGTGGATGTGGGATGTGGGTATGCGTGTGGTGTACACTAAAGGCGTGAACACAGCTCAGCGTTTGATACTTGTTCGAAATTTCTCTTACACGTCTAAAACACGAAATAGTAAATTTGTTTGTACACATACGGTTTAACTCTATACGAGAACACTTTAGTATTTCAATAAATGCGGTAGAGTTCAAGTGCCCTTCAGACGCCGCTATTCACTCTATAATGCGTCGGATCTATATGTTTATAGTGTATGTAGGTATATATTCATTTAATACGAACGTCTATTTTTGCACTATTATATGGAAAATAAAGTGATGCCGGCACGGTTGGGTTAGGTATACGTGTAGGTAGGTAAGTAGTATGTTTACCCATTAACAGCTGGCGGAGTACTACAATACATAAATCATTATTGTGTTGTCGGGCGTTATTGTTTTTATTTTAATCCGGCAAACAATGCACTGCACATCGTTTCAGTTGATTTCTCTTGACAATGCCTGAATTCAGATGGGCAAGAGTAGCACCGGTTATATTAACGCTAAAACAATAACGGTGAATTCTCCCAATTGATTAACATCGTCTTCCACAATAATTATTATGACATCGTGGTGACAAATAGAATGCATCAACCGCCGTCTACTTTTTCATTTTATTTTTTATTATTATTAGTTGCATTGTCATTGGTCATTATTATCCGTACCTACTATAATACAATAGCAAGCATTGCTCTTATTCGAATGGCCAACTTTAATTCGTAATCTCTTAATACCTAGAGGATATTTAATTAATTATGACATATTCATTATCCCACTTTGCGAAAGTTTAAATGCAGTCAAATTGAATTCCTCTATATTGCCTGACTTAATAATTATTAACCACCGTTACGGTAATATGATTGTAAAAGTTTAGTTGACACAACATTATTCGTCCCTTACATTTGAATAAATGTGTTAGAATTATTTTGAAGGATTATTAATTAATATGTATCATAATATATCACATATTTTAACATCAGTAGCTCCATATTATATTATAACAATGTAACGAAACATTACATATTATTATCATGCTATTTTTTAGATATTCGTAACTTTAGTAATAGTACAATAATTATATCGCACATTAATTTTTAAGATTAAATTTATGAACGATTTATAGTTGGTTATTGTAGACTATGTTTTAATAGTTTACAATTTAAATTAAAAAAATAAATCAAAAATTAGGTGAAAACAATTGTATTGGAATCATAATTGAATATTATGTCAAACATATTAACACTTAATAATAATATTATAATATTATTTATACAATATACAGTATTATGCTCCTCAATTTTGATACGTAAACATCATTTTAACAATTATGGAAACACATGAGTACAAAAAAAGGAAAAATAAATAACAATATGGTTTACGAAAGTTATATACCCATCTATTGCATAATGTATAAAATACAAACATACCTAATTTATTGTTTCTTTGAACTTTTAAATACATCAAAAATAAGATCTTGGTTATTAAATTGTACTACCGAAACGGAAATCTATAATGGTTAAATAAATTATGTTCTATAAGAGTCTCGTGAGTAGTAACTTATGTCTTTAAACTTTAAACTTTAAAGTATCATTTCCGAGAAACTATTATAATTTATTAGCGTTTACCAGTAACACAAGGTCTATAATAATAATATGTATATAGTATTGGACAATAAAATATGTTTTACTCTACGACTACTAAAAACTATAAAAAACAGTTTTTTATAAATTGTTATACAATTTTTAGTGAAGCAAATATCCTCGTTAATTATAGTTACACAGAACCAAAATGTTCTTTGAGTAAAAATATTTTTTTTATTTTCGAGGGCTGTTTATACATTTTTCGAGGTACTTATTTATTTAACCTATAACTTGCATAACAAGCGTAACCAATTAAGGAATTCATACTAATTTATCAGTGTTTCCAAATGTTTTATAACCTAAAAAAAGCATGCGAAATTCTACGCCGTTATAATTTACAATGGATTTTCTATAATGTTGTTGTAACACAGAAAGTTATGAATTATGGCTGTGGTTTACTATTGCCAATAAATTTAAGTAATGTTTCAAATAGTGTGACCAGTACGCAACTTTATCGGTGTAACCTACGAACAGACACAATATTATACCTTGGTCATAATATGAGCTACATCGGAGTGTCGTTTTATTTGTACTCGATCGTTTTTAATATCGACACACATATTTATGGCATTATTTATTTTATATTTTATAAGCATCCACTCAATATACTTATATCATTTTATAGTTAATATATTGTATGGCTGGTATGAATATGCGGCTGATTGGAAAAATAAATTACAATATACTTAAAATATATAATATTGATTCAGATATAATATTATATTGTAATATATATTGCACTACTGTGAAATCATTTAATTTAACGTATCTAATATTGTGTCTATTCACAGATGACAAATTCAATTTAAAAACTCGTCTTATGAACATCATAGTCTCTTGGGTTCATTATTAAATAATAATATCGTCATGTGCAAGTTATCACCTAGCATTCTATTGCAATACGATAAGCCATCATCACGGATGTACAATGCAGCATAATATGTAGGTTCGAATGTGTTGGGTGAAAAAAACACTACAACCGATGATTATATTTCACGTCCATAATGATCGTATTATCATTCGTATAATATAAATTCAAAAATTTGTATATTTATACACAAATTTATTGAATTTTTGAACACATAATATAATATCATACGAGTCAGTATTATATAATTATAATAATTTATTGAAAAGCCCGATAAACAGTTGAGCTGATAAGTTAAACAAAAGCTAATAAAGAAATATATTATTTAGATTTAGTAACTTTAAGAAGTTCATATTAATAAAGCTAAACAAAAACTATACTCTATAACTTAACAGGACTCGCAAGTCAGTGCATTTATATCTCAATATTGTCAAGTTATATTGAATTCTGTAGGCAAAATAGGAATTCACTACTAGATAACATTGGTTCAAAGTATTATTCAATTTTATTTTGAGTGATTACAGACTTTCGGCATATTTAGCATATTTTGGTATGATCATGGATTTGTTCACATTCAAATTGTTTTAAGTTATTGTTTACGCATTAGTTTTTATGTAAATGGATAAGGGTACAATTGAAAACATTACAAATACTATCTAGGTAAAACTATAACCAATACTACTTAGGCGGTTGGACTTTTAAAAATAAAACGTTTGAAATAATGTTCGATATGTTTATAATACTATTTGCAGTTCTAAACGAACGCATGAACAATTTTTTTTTTTATATACCTACAAGTAAAACAAAATAGGATGTGATTATGTTTTATTACATGATAAATTAAAAAATTTAATTGAAATAATATTTATGTGTTTTTATTGCACAATATTAAAAGTTTTTTACTGCAAATTTAAGTGCATATTTGAGCATTTTTAGAAGCATAGTTTCTTACATATTATTATCCAAGCGTTTTAAGTGCACGAACTTACAGGCGAGTCATGATGATTACATTTTTAATTATGCACTATGATTAATTCACCTAATTGGTTTTATCAAAGTAAAACTTTGAATGTTTCATTTTAACATCGTCAGGAGAATCCTATTGCGTCCTGCCTACATTCAATATTAATATGAGCATAATATTACCTATTCCTATATTTATTCAAATATCGTATCGGTTTTACACAATATGATAAATGATTGTAAAGAAATTTTTTTAAAAATCGGTTAGCACCTATAATACGTAATGATTTTTTCGCAACACCGACCTAGGGTATGTCGGGTTCGGTTTACGTACCCATTTATCGTTTAAGTACCACGTGACGTTGGACGGTGGACTGGACGGCGGCGATGTGCAGTTGCCTTTCAACGTGTCTCCGATGGTGTAGTGTCGTTTTTCCAGCGACAGCACGGGTTGTCCGACAGGTGGGTCTGAAACGTGACATGTTGCACACATTAACGTCGTAATTATTATGGTATTCCAATCGCATAAAATATGTATAATACGTCCATGGGTAATAATATAATAGAATAATAATTGATTATCTGTGTCGTCGCACAAATTATAATTTAACATTATATTATATATTATTCCGAAGTGTTAGGTATAACGTAAGACGACCATTAGAGTCCATTGTAGATTATGCTGACGGCACATTGAGTAGATATTTTATAATATCACAGCTATAGGTAGGTAATACTTAATACATCATTTTTTTACAATGCAAATCTACCGAGAGTAATAAATAATATATATTTACCTTTGGGGATCGAAGTCCTAAGTACCAGTATTTTATTACAACATTGGAACTCGGTAAATATTTAAATAGATACTTAGTATTGTATTTTGTAGTTATTTAACAATATAGAATACAAAATTCTCTCAGAGTGTATTTTTTATACATGATGTTTTTTGTTTTTTTTTATTAAAAATAAACAATTGTTATTCCCCAGGAATGGTCTACTATCGACGACAAATATTGTATAGCAACTAAATGGTGTTTAGATATAATGAGATATAAAGTAAGATTATGCGATAGAGGGCAAAAAAACATAAATTTGAGTTACACGCGCCACCCGTTAGTGACACTTAGCGAAAGATTTATTTTACACTGTTATTTTTTTTTTATTCCTATTATATTACGGTATACAGCTTATAAGTGAAAAAATATAACTCTTATATGGTTTGAACAAAATTATTTTCTTAGGACGTTTTACTAATAATTATTGTAACATAAAAAAAAAACCGTAATAATGAGAAAAAAAAATATTGTTTAAACAAATATACAACGTATAATATTATACCTATACAATATTTTTTTCTCGTACAGAGTGAATCGTTCTGTATATGTATTGTTATTAAATACTATAGTGTTTTTCTCATGATACAATAATTATATAGCAGCTGTACAATGCTTATTGTACACATAATACCAAAATAGCATACCGAAGTCGTTATAATAATTGTTATTGTTCGCGATGTGACTAGGTTTCGCCTCCTACGCAGTGTCACAGGACACAGGTACATGTCTGAATCAACCGAGGGGTTGTAAGCACATATGCAAATAATATAAAATATATATATAATATAATAATGTCATATAGACCGCATTATTGTTGTATCCGTTGTTGTTGCCGTCGTCGTGACGTGTCGTTCGGTCGACCCCTGAGCGGGAGATTTACGTTTGTGGATCGTGATACGGGTCAATCATGCATATTTTATAATACGCATGTCATCGGCGACGGGTTAAAAAAATCAGTTTTTCGATCTCCATACCCACATGCGACTCCACGTGCTTTGTATGCATAAAATAAACCAACATTTTTCATTTTCTAGACGCTCTACAACAAGCTGTATACCTATGTGTATTATATTATATAGGTCAATATTACAATGTATGTAATATTGTTATAATATACGGCCAGCGAAAAGATGTAAGTGTCGCCGACTGTATATTATCGTACTATAATATAAAATAATAATAATATACGCGTAACATAATAATATTATATTCGTTCGAGTAAAATCTATATACCATAAAGGTAGCAGAGTAATATAATATTTCATAAATTTCAATGTTGTTTTAAAAAGTTATTACAACACTATAGGTACGCGGGGGATATTCACAAACGTAACTGCAGTGGCTTCATTCGTTTTAAAAATAACAGATAATATGTTTTAGTATTTTTCCTGGAAGTGTAGAATTAACAATGGAAATTCGAAATAAACAACTAAAACCGTTGTAAATAAAATATGCATCGAAATAATTAAACCTTCTATTTTATATTGTATTTTGCGAACTGAACTCATAAATTATTGTATTCTTGGATTGTCTCAAAGAGAATACGAATTTCATTATGATTTTTTAATTTGTTTGCTGCATTTACACACAAAAATCTGTCGTAATTAATGGGGCATAAGTTTATCGAATACTGGAAGGCTAACCGTCTAGATATAAAATAGTTAAACAGTAAGTACCTACTCATTATTAATTAATATATACCTATTACCTACATGCCTGCCGTGTTTGTAAGGCTTAAAACTTACACAATACTACTCGACAGTTTAATCATAAACTTATATCGATAAACACGATAATAATTAATAAGTAATGACTTATAAGTTATATACTTATGTACCTATCTAGTTGTTGTCTTTGATCACTATCGTTTAATTATTCTTAATTTGATTTTTAGTTTAAAAAATATTATACAAACACAGTACCTAAGTCTGTTTCGAAGAAATTATTAGTAGGTGTTGAATGTAAAAATATAAAACTTAATTTTTATTAAAAAAACGTTTTAAAAAAAGAAAATTATTTCATAACTTTGTTCGAACAACATTCAGCGTAAAATTATTTTCTATCAAACGAATTTTTCTATGGTAGAGAATTTTTGTATACGTGTACTCTGCGACCGAAGGTTAAAGTATGTGCAGTTTATTATTTAAACCGTAGAAGGTAAAAAACATAATTGCATAACGTTTGCATAAACGCATTTTTTAAAAAAAAAGTATAAAAA